>JAJOOO010021495.1:0-12573 GCA_029582685.1 Solanum piurae
GCATGCAAAACACTATTCAAGAATTGCTTATTTACTATTCATACTTTGTTAATCGCTCATGGTTCCCACAACCCTAGTTGTGGAGTTTAGTTACCCATAATCATATGAACACAATTCATTGTTTTAGATGAAAGAATTATGAGCTTATGTAGGACGAATAACAAACCCAGAAATTCAACTTGAAGTTCAACTCAAAAATCTTCAAAACGATCTTAAGATATTAATAATTGCTAATTTTGCAAGTAAATCTCCCAAGTCAATAACTAGAATAACAATAATAAAATCCAACAACCCAAAAACGAGGTTTACATACCCTATTTATAGAAAACAAGTCCTAAATAAAAAGGGAAACAAAATAAGGAAAGTTTATTCAGGCACGCGTCTTCATTCCACGAGACTGACTCACGGACCGTCAATGGATCTACGGTCTGTGAGTCCCTTCCGTCAGCCAGGACTTAGAAAATATTTCAGTATCCACAAATCAGCTTCTCTGAAGCAAATGACGGAATTGCAGTACGGACCGTAGATCGATCTACGGTCCGTCAATCCCTCTCAGGTACTGGAACTCTCGCAGTATCAATCTACTGATCAACAGTACGGTTCGTAGATCGATCTACGGACCGTCAATGGTAACAATGGTTCCGCACTTGGTCAGATTTCCCTGATTTTCTATCCATGCCCTGCCTGCTGATGTACGACCACCATCTATGGAGCGTCAATGGACCTACGGTCCGTAGATCACCTCCGTAGATGCCCTTTTCTACATTTCTTTAAGCTATCTCTTTACTTCCGCGCCTGAACCTCTTTCCTGAAAAAATGATACAAACACATAAAAACCAATACAAAAATTCCCTAGATACACACAACTTGTAAGTGAAATGTATTAGAAATACCATAAACTCACGGTATATCAACACCCTCAACTTAAATTTGTTGTTTGTCCTCAAGCAACACACTAAGACTTTAAATAACACTTGTATAGAAGCAAACATTTCAAGCATAAGCAATCATATGGTTCTCTATCCCCCTCACTTTCCGGGTGCAAAATATGTTCTCTTTGACTCGACAAGCTAATTCATGTTGCTCAAACCATGACAACGATCGACCAACCGACACACAACATACACTATTTTACTATCACCAAAGTACCAACTTTTCAACAATGCAACTAGTCCCCTTACTTCAAACGAAATCCCTTTTCTTTCACACAATGACTATAACTTTGAGGACAAGGATTCATTCAACACTCACACTCAGAAATAACTTCAAGTACAGTTAGTGCTCAGTACCATAGGTTTGCCCTTATTTTTACTGCTTAGACTTTCCAAACTAGACTCTAGGATCACTATAGGACTTTCTTGGCTTGTAACGTAGGCTCAGTGTCAGGTGTGGTACATTTGGGTACTTCTTAGTGACTTCCTGCCCTCCTTGACATTACACTAGGCTTTCAACCTCTTTGTGCCCTATTCTTTCCCTTGATTTTCTTCAACCATGGATGTGACTTTAGACTTTGTAGCTCTTTATTTTTTTTAATGTTTTTTTATTTTATTTATTTTCTTTCAACTTTTTCTTGCATTTCTTTTTTCTATAACTTTCAACAAGTCACATCCTTTCTTCTCTTTTTCAACATCAAACTTTTTTCATACCCATTTTTCTTTCGGTTTCCTCTTTCATAGCCACCCTCAACTTATGGATTTTCCATTGGTTGAGGTGCACATTACCCGATGTTGGGTCAGGGCCAAGATTGAGGTTAGCCACCCTCAACTTAGGCTTTTGGCGCCTAAGTCGAGGTGCACATGTCCAAGGAGGGACTGGGGCCAACATAGTCGATTATGGGAAGGTGAGCTCGGGGTTTAGAAAGAAATGGTCTAATTTTAGGCTCAAAGTATTTAGATCAAATGGGGCATTTGGTTAGATCCTTCTTTTAGGAAATTGGTGGACTTATTAGAATAAGAGCCTATGATCACTTCTTAGCCTCTAGAGTGAATTGTCTTAGCAGGACTAACCGGGCAAGTTCTAGTATGCACAAAAACTGTTTGAATAATGAAGTATTCTCACACACTCTTGGCACATAGTTTCATTATCAGATGATCAGATTAGCCAGTTCAAGATTAAGCTTAAGTCATGCCATCAAGTTGATTCATTATCATGTCATACTCAGAGCCAACACATTCAACTTGTCTTAGCCTACCAATTCTAGCACACATCACAAAATTTGGACGGATATCACAAAAATCATAAGCCATCATGCTTCAATTCTTTTTCATGCTTCTACACATACGATCCTAACACATGCCGGTTCAACAGAAATTAAACAGTCTCTTGGGGAAAAAGAACACATGAAAGAAAACCCCAAGAGAGGATTATGAGTTGTGTTACTCAAAATTCACCCTATCACTCACAATCAATTTACCCCACCCCCAACAAAATATGGTACAATTGTCCCCAATGCACAAAAAAATAGTAAAAGATAATGGATTAGGTGAAGCAAACCTGTGGCGCATAGCACCGAAGACTCTTTAACAAACGGGTGGGTCCGGTTTCCCGGAGCCCGCTGGAACTATACTTGGGTCACCCTCAGTAGTGCCCACATCATCCATCATAACCGCACCCTCAGTGGTGCGCACAACGTCTCTCACGACAGGCGGGACCTCTACAACTGGGGTAGAACTCGATGTTTCTGCAATACTCTCACGCACCCTCTCCTGGCGCAACTCGTCATCTAAAATTGAAGATTTTCTAGCCTCCTTCTCCTGCCTATGCTGTCTCTTTTGGGCTTTTTCCTCCTCAGTGCGACTAAAACGGTGCCTCTTACCTTTGGCATGTGTAGGCTCAGGCCCCTCCTCAGCGGTCCCACTGAATAAAGCATCCAGCATTGTATCATCAATCAACGCAGTAGGTGCAGCCTGAGGCTCAACTGTAGGGGTGGCAAGAATGGCATCAACGTCGGCCCGGAGACTGGCTACTTCGGACTGAAGAGAGGATAGATCTATGGTCGGGGCTGGTCGCTCGAGGACTCTCAATTCAAAGGCATTAAGGCTCTTATTAACGGCCTGGATCTTTCGGTCCATCATGCCCTCCATCTTTCACTCCATTCTGGCTTCAAACTCAGCTATTGACCTTTGTATCCAGGGCTGAATATGATGTAGCAGTGTGGCCATCTGAGCCTCCAATTTCTGTACTCTGGCCAACGGGACAACAACAGCTCCTAATGGTGGTGTGGACCGAGATGAACTAGAAGCCTTACTAGCAGCCTGGGAAGATGAGGCCGGGACAGTATCGGTGTGATCTGGTATAATGGGGTCACCACCCTGTGCCTACCTCACCGTGTCTGCAAGATCAGAGCCCAAGGGAGGAACCTCAACCTGAAGCTCTCTGTGAGGTGCTGCCACATTTGCCTTATCACGAATGAGGCCTATATCCAAAGTCCCAGAAGGGTGGACCAACCTATCACAATGCCAGATCGGCACTCCAGAATCCCTGCACAATTGGAAAATCAAACATGGAAAGGGGTAAGTAGTGGAGGTCTTGAATGCCCTCTCATGAATATCTGCCAGCAGCATGCGGGTAAATTCTATCTCCACTCCTGCTACCAATGATGCAACCATGATCGCTCTGTCCCATGTGAGTTGGTTGTCAGCTTTTGTCGGCGACACCCTGTTACGCACCAACAACCAGAAGAACTTGGCCATAAAATTCAATGTGGCCTTTTGGATACCCAACTGTGGTGTGGCGACCCACTCCACACGCTCGCCATTTGCAGCAATGTACTTAACCATAGTAATACAGCCTTTCGCTGCTCAGCATTCCTCTGGAAAGTGTCGCTCCGCACGATGTCCCATCTGTAATCAAACTCCGCTGTGTTTAGTGACAAAGAGTGACATGTGGTAGGACCAAAGAGAAAGCGGCTGATGGTGGCATGTGATATGCCCACTAGACAACCTCGAACCATAGTTGAAGTGAGAGGGTCCTGGGATATGGGCTTTGACCGCTTGGAGATCGAACCACGGAGAGTGGCGGCATAGGAGGCGTAGAACTCCCGTACAATCTTCTCACTATACATCCCTGGGTCTCGAGCCATCCAGTCACACTTGTGAAGGTTAAAAAGCCGGTGGATGTCGGGGACAGTGTGCAAGCTCCCTCTGAAGACTCTGCGATCCTCTGTAATAAGTCGGGCCATCTTCTCTTTGTCATTTATCATCTTGGCATCCCGATAGATTTGCCATTGGCCCTCAACACACCATCTGTTTGGCTCGCCGGCCACTAGAGTGGGGTCCTCATTCCTTGGGACGGGTATTGACTCTGACCTAGTGGCCTCATCAGATGAGGTTGTTTGTTCATTTTGGCCGGACCCTGTGGCGGACTTGGCATTGGACCCCGAAGCATGGGCAGACTCGGAGCCAGACGTAGACCCAGTAGCTGAACTGGAAGCAACCCCAGTTGGTGACCCGATCAGTGTGTACTCCTCATCAGACTAGGAGACGGTGACTACGTCAAGAATCACCTTCCGGGGGTACCTCTGGTGGCTCGGGGTGCAGTGGGAGAAGTCCTAGTGTTGGGAGGAACGTATGCTGGGTCTTTTTCTGTGTTTGTGTCTTCATCGATTAACCTGAAGCTTGGAGCAACAAATTTTGACTTGCCCTGCTTTGAGTAGGTGACAAGCTTCTTGGGTGCCATCTAACCTGTGGAAGCTATATTAGTGCCAAAACTAACTATAAACACACTCGACAAAATTTTAGAACTAAACACGAACAGTAACAAAGACAAAAAAAATATATCAGACAGTGGGTACAGTGATCATCCATGGAGGGGACTTACGGTCCGTAGATTGATCTACGGTCCGTGGAACAGAGGATCAAAATCATTGGTCGCAGATGGAAACCACGGATGTGCAGAACGGTCTGTAGATCCACCGCTGTGGTTTCACACTTGTAAAAATTTTAAGTGCATCCAACCACGGACCTGATCTACGGTCCGTAGGCAGGGTCTCGTGGATGGGATCGGTGCCAAGTTTCAGACATGGTAAAATTTCAAGCCCACCTCTTTGACCATTTTCAACAGTATCCTAATCTAACCATGCATTTCAACATTTAATCATGCTAGTTTGTCATTCTCAAGATTCCGATTAATCATTTTAACAAGTATTGAAGACAACTTTGGAACCCTAAGTCGAAACTTACATTTAGACTTATAATCACATACAACAAGGCAACACAATCATTATCTATCGTTCCAAGGGTATAGTAACTTACAATTTTAGCATGACATTTCATCTAACAATTACCCAAGGTCAAGACTCAATACCTGCCTTCCTATCATCTATCAATGAATCAAAATTCAAAGTGAGGAGAAAGTTTAATACCTTACAACAACGGGAATGGGGAGATTTGTGTGATGATAGATGCTTTCAAGGCCATAAAACCACTTCTTCGTGACTAACCAAACACCGGACCCTCTTTTCAGACTATGGGATGAGTAGTATTCGAAATGGAAAGGAATCGTGGGGATTGTGGGGGAATGGAAGGGATGATTTTATGGGGGAGTTATGTAGTGATGTAGGGGAGTTTAAGTGTTGGAAACGGTTGGGGAGTGAATGGAGGGATGTGGAAATGATTTCAAAGTCTCCCAATTTTAAATAATGGGGTCCGGGTCGGGTCAGATAGAATTAGGGATTTTGGACCCACGAGACCCCATCTACGGTCCGTGGGTCGATCTATGGTCCGTCAATTGGGACCGTAAATCACTCTTGTACTTGAAAAATTTAGGGACTTACCTGGGATCTACGGATACCATACACGGTCCGTGGATGGATTGACGGACCGTCGATAGGGTCTGTAGACCTCTGCACCAGACCATTTTTTGCAGATTTTTCATAGCGTACCTGCACATGTAGCAACTATTAGGTTATTCTTTTTACATTTTCTGGACTCTTTTTAGACACGGACCCTATGCTAATTATAGCCAACATTAAAGAAAAAAAAACTAAACCACCTATCTAAATTATTACAGAGGATCAACTAAACGCAAAAACTGCTAGATGGAAAACAAAAATCTATCGTTGGCTAGATTGTACATCTTGGGTTGCCTCCCAAGCAGCGCTTTATTTAACGTTGCGGCACGACGCAGACCTCTTGATTACTCAGACTTCATCAAGATGATAGGCCTCCACAACTTCTTGCACACTTTCTGTGTTTCCCAGATAAATCTTGATCCTTTGCCCGTTAACCATGAACCTTGTTCCGTTACTGTTCTCAAGCTCAACCGCTCCATGAGGGAGCACTTTTGTGAGCAAAAATGGCCCGGTCCATTTGGATTTGAGTTTTTTCGGCAACAAGCGCAACCTAGAGTTGAATGGCAGCACAAGATCACCCAAAACAAATTCTCGCTTTACAATTCATTGATCATGATACCTTTTCTTCTTCTCTTTGTACAAGGCTGAACTTTCATAAGCCTTTATGCGAAACTCATCAAGCATATTTAAGTCATTCATTCTTTGATTAGATGCGGCGCCACAATCCATATTTAGCTTTTTCATCGCCCACAAAGCCTTATTCTCTAGCTCTACCGGTAAATGGCAAGATTTCTCATATACTAGTTGGTAAGGAGACATACCTATGGGAGTCTTGTATGCAGTGCGATAGGCCCACAGAGCATCATCAAGCTTTCTTGACCAATCCGTTCTATTGTCATTCACAGTCTTCACCAAAATCTGTTTAATCTCTATGTTGGACACTTCAACTTGCCCACTAGTTGCGGATGGTAAAGAGTGGCTACATTGTGGCGGACACCATATTTCTCAAGTAGCGCCTTGAACAACTTATTACAAAAGTAGGAACCTCCATCGCTGATAATCGCTCTCGGTGTACCAAATCTGGAGAAGATATTATTTTCCAAGAATGCGGTGACACTTTTACCTTCATTGTTGGGGAGCGCAAATGCTTCCACCCACTTCGATACATAATCAACCGCAACAGGAATATACTTCATCCCGTGTGAACTCAAAAATGGACCAATAAAATCAATGCCCCATACATCAAACAACTCTATCACCAATATAGGATTTATAGGAAGCTCTTACCTCTTTGAAATCCCTCCTTCTCTTTGGCAACGATCACAAGACTTGGCAAAATCATGAGCATCTTGGTGGATAGTAGGCCAGTAGTATCCACATTGCAAAATCTTATGTGCAGTTCAAATACCACTATGATGCCCACCAATAGGCGATGAATGACATGCTTCAAGTACACTCAACATCTCAATTTTGGGCACACAACGATGAATAATCCCATCAGCACACCTACGATACAAGTAAGGTTCATCCCAAAAGAATTTCTTCACATCATGCATAAACTTTTTCCTTTGGTGAAACGATAAATCTGGGAGCACAATATCGCCTGCCAAATAATTAGCAAAGTCTACGAACCAAGGAATCAGATCATGAGAAGCAGCCAATACATGTTCATCTGGAAAAGCATCATTAATTTCAGCCCTATCACCAAGCTTTAGCATAGCCTCTTCCTCTAATCTGGACAAGTGATCGGCAACTTGATTTTCGATCCTCTTTCTATCTTTTACCACAAAATCAAACTCTTGCAGCAATAATACCCATCTAATCAACCTCGGCTTTGCATCCTTCTTTGCCATCAAATATCTCAATGCAGAATGGTTAGTATGCACTATGACCTTGGTACCAAGCAAGTGGGATCAACATTTCTCAAATGCGAAAACTACCGCAAGAAGCTCTTGTTCAGTCACAATATAATTATTCTGGGCCACATTTAGAGCCTTGCAAGCATAGTAAATAGGGTGAAAATTTTTCTCTCGCCTCTGTCCCAATACTACACCAAGCGCCACTCCACTCGCATCGCACATTATTTCAAACGGTTGTCCCCAATCTGGTGAAATAATGATAGGTGCAGAAACCAACTTCTCCTTCAACTCTCCAAATGCTCTCAGACAAGCATCATCAAAATCAAACGTATACTCATTTTCGAGTAGTTTTCACAATGGATGTGCAATTTTCGAGAAATCTTTGATGAACCTCCTATAGAAACCTGCATGCCCAAGAAAAGTTCGAACACCTTTTACAGAGATAGGTGGTGGAAGCTTTTCAACTACCTCAACTTTTGCTTTATCAACCTCAATACCCTACTCCAAAATTCGATGACCTAGAACTATCCCTTCATTCACCATAAAGTGGCACTTCTCCTAATTTAGCACTAGATTGCAGTCTTCACATCTCTTTAGCACCTCAACTAAATGATCCAGACATCGATCGAAAGAGTCACCTACCACAGAGAAATCATCCATGAATACTTCAACAGTGTCCTCTACCATATCAGAGAATATTGACATCATACAACGATGGAAGGTTGCTGGAGCATTGCACAACCCAAAGGGCATCCGTTTGAAGGTGAAAGTCCCATAGGGGCAAGTGAAGGTGGTCTTCTCTTGGTCCTTCGGAGCTATATAAATCTGATTGTAGCCCGAATAATCATCAAGAAAACAATACCAACCCTTACCAGCAAGTCTATCCAACATCTGATCCATGAATGGCATAGGGAAATGGTCTTTTTCTATCCAAGCATTAAGCTTCCGGTAGTCCATGCAAACTCTCCATTCAGTTACGGGCTGCATCGAAACAAGATCGTTTCTTTCATTAGGCACCACAGTAATCCCACCTTTCTTGGGCACACCTTGAACAAGGCATACCCAACTACTATCTGCAATGGGATAGATAACTCCAGCATCCAACCATTTGATAATCTCCTTTTTAACCACCTCTTGCATAGGTGGATTCAATTTTCTTTGGTGCTCAATACTAGGTTTGTGATCTGGCATGAGTTGGATTTTGTGGGAACAAATATCGGGAGGAATCCCAATAATATCCGCAATAATCCACCCAATAGCTCGCTTGAACCTCTTTAACACAGTCACCAAGACCTCTACTTGTCTTGCATTTAGATCTGCCGCAATGATGACCGGCAAAGTGTTATCTCTGCCCAAGAATACATACCTAAAATGTGGTGGTAGAACCTTAAGCTCCAATTTCGGTTCCTCCACAATAGATGGTCTTGCTGGTGGAGACTCGCGATTCTTTATGTCTAATTCATACATCTTTTGTTTTGACCGATATTCACACATGTCTAGTGCAGCTACCAACTCATCATACTCTTCAATACCATCACTATCGAAATTCATCATAACTGCTGCTAGTGCTTCAACACCGAGTCGTTCTTCAATTTGCACTTCTGTTCCACTTTCAACTCTATAAGTTATTGCAGATATCGTTTGGAGCTCACCACTCTACTTTATGGACCTACAAATATTGAAAGTTGCATCTTCATTATTTAGTCTGAACTTCATATGTCCCTTCTCCATATCAACCAATGCAAGAACTGTGGCAAGGAATGGTCTCCCAAGGATGATGGGAACATCAAAATCAACCTCACAGTCAAGAATAAAAAAATCCGCTGGAAAGATGAACGACTCCACTTTTACTAGCACATCATGGAGTACACCAATGGGCCTTTTTACACTTTGATCGTCCATAAGTAGTCACATGGTAGTAGGTTTTGGGTCCCCTAGACCCAACTTCTTGTAAATAGACAATGGCATGAGGTTGATGCTAGCGTAAAGATCACACAATGCCTTAGCAAAGTGTAACAACCCAATAGTACATGGGATCGTAAAAGGACCAGGGTCTTCCTTCTTCTACATAAGAGATCTTGTAGCAATAGAGCTACAATGCTGCAATCTATCATCATCTTCAAAACTCACAGACCTTTTCTTTGTCACCATATCTTTCATAAACTTTGCATACCCAGAAATTTGCTCCAGAGCTTCTATCAAAGGAACATTGATGGAAAGCTGCTTCAGTATAGTGATGAACCAGCGATATTTACTATCTTCAGTCTTCTTCACTAACCTCTGTGGAAAAGGTGGTGAAGGTCTAGGTATGGGGACCACTTTCTGAGATATCTCCTCTTCTTTCTCTTTCACATTCTCAGACTCTTTTCTAACCTCTACCACATCATCTTTTTTTCAAATCTCAACATCCACCACAGACGGCATAGGTTGATCTATGGTTTGCTTACCCTTTCGAGTAGTAGCTGTCATACAATGACCATCATTCTTTGGATTCTGGATGGTGTTTCTAGAAAGAGTGTCAGATTGACGTGGGTTCACTGTAGTAGATAATTGAGTTATCTGCTGCTCTAGATGCTTTATTGAAACTGCATGGGCATCAACCTCTAGACCAATACCAGACAAGTCGTTTCTCATATCCTTCACATTCTCATCAGTTGCATCAAACATTCTCATCATCTTATGCATCATATCTTCAATACACGTCATGTTGCCTCCAGCTTCTCTAGTACCAGATTCTTGATTTTGAGGGGGAACATAAGGTCCAACCCGATCATTTCTGTTGCCATAGTTGTTCCAGTTGTAGTTGTTGTCGCGATTGAAGTTTCCTTCCCGGATATATTGACCCTCTCGATTGTAATTGACATAGTTTCGACCTTGTTTCCTTGACATTGGCGGCAATTCTCCATGTTGGATCCTTGGGCGTTTGATCGGAAACCCCCTATCTGATCATTCACCACATAAGCATCCTCTTCTTAGTAACACTCTTAAACTGGTGGTGGCGTTCTAGTAAAGTAATTCACAGCATTTACATTCTCTGCACCTCCGCTCACATGCTTCAATACCAACCCCAACTCGGTCCTCATCTGAGCCATCTCCTTACGAATCTCATCCGCAGACTGGTTGTTTGTAGCATGAACGGCAAATGTGTTTCTCCCAGTATCCATCCTCCTAGTGCTCCATGTTTTATTGTTGCGAGAGATCTTTTCTAGTTTTTCTGCAATCTGTGCGTATGTGCACTCACCATATGATCCTCTAGCAATAGTGTCTAGCACTTTTTTATTGTTGTCATCCTGACCTCGATAGAAATATTCCTTCAGCGATTCATCATCAATACGGTGATTCGGAACACCTCTTACAAATGCAGTGAACCTGTCCCAAGAGCTACTCACAGACTCTCCAGGTAGTGCCACAAAATTATTGACCATATCTTTGTGATTGAGCTTCTTGGACACTGGATAATATCTTGCTAAGAACACATCCCTTAGTTTCTCCCATGTATAGATTGAGTTATAAGGGAGCTCAGTGAACCATACAACAACATCGCCTGCCAGTGATAGAGGGAACACTCGCAACCCGATGACATCCATATCTAAGTCTGGTCGACCTACACATCTTTTGCAAACCACCCTTAGCTTGGCTACATGAGCATGTGGGTCCTCTGATGGTGACCCCTAGAACAAACCCCTTGATGTAAGCATCTGCATCAAGCTACTGGTCACTACAAATGTGTGCCCCAGAGGCAAAAGAGGTAGGACAAGACGTCCATCGGAGTCAGCAATATTGACGTTGTCCCTATAGTTGTCATGCAGTCGTGGTCCTGGTGGATCCTGCACCCTCAATGCATTTCCCAATTGATTTTAAGCTGGAACCTGGTTGTCCCCACCAATTACCCTCGGAGGTTGCAACTCAACATCATCACCTAGATTTTCTCCGATAAGATTAACTTGAACTCCTTGATTGTTCATTCTTAGCAAAGTTTGGTTCAACTCTGGGTCGTAAGGAGTAAGTGGTTCACTCTGGCTCCGTGTACTTGGCATACACTAGAGTCAGAACCTGAGAGAGACAAAAACAAAAAGATAAAGTAAAATTAGGAAATATTTGACTAAAGTTCAATAATGTGGTTAAAATAAATCTAAAAGCCAAAATTTCCCCGATAGCGGCGCCAAATTTGATACGGTCAAATTACACTTCCCTAAAGAAGCATACGCGATCGTTATCAAGTAAAGAACCCAACTTATAGGTTGGGGTCGATCCCACGAGGAAAATGGCTTAGACTTTACTTTAACCAACAATTATATTCAATTAGTCAAATTACTTCCAGAAACAAGTAATTAAAGGGGGGTTTAGTGAAACAAATTGTAAGAACTCAATAATGAATCAGTAATCAAGAGTCAATTTTGGTTGTTATCAAGATGAGAGAATTAACTAGGGTATATGTGTGCCCCACAAGCTCATAACGTAGTAATCCTAGTAATAACAATCCTTTCCTAGTGTACTACATGCAAAGTGATAAGTTAGGTATCTCTAAATCCTTGGTCCGGCATCTAGAGAATTTCACCCCAGACCTTGGTCCGGCTACGTGTGTATAATATACTAACCCTTACATTTACCTCATATTAGACATCATAATCGATGTTTGGCTTAGTTATTACTTCGCACGAATTGACACTAGCCTATTAGATAGTATCACACTAAATCTATGTTGATAATTCTTTTCTTGTTGATTACCTCCTTGGTTCGGCAAGTAGCAACAAGGCGAGTTCTAACGTTGAGTACCGTTAAAAAGACTTTTAAACCAAAGAATTATCAATGCATGCAAAACACTATTCAAGAATTGCTTATTTACTATTCATACTTTGTTAATCGCTCATGGTTCCCACAACCCTAGTTGTGGAGTTTAGTTACCCATAATCATATGAACAC
>JAJOOO010021496.1:0-17685 GCA_029582685.1 Solanum piurae
AAAAATAGACGTGTAAATTTTATTGATGTATACAGTAATTGTAGCATGTGTACATAAACTTTATATTGTATACATAAGAATATTACCATCAATTATATATATTACTATAATGAATACAAGAATGAGATTAATAAGATATATATATATAAATTTTATTCATTAATTGTACATGTGATTTTGTTTATGTATACGGTAACTGCACTATGTATACATTAGTTCGTATTCATCGTGTACTCAGTGATTTGTATTCACATAATAAACTTGTATACTTTAATTTAAATTGAGATTGGAATTCATTGGTATACATTGGGTTGTATTCATCAAAATCAACATTCTGATTTTTTACGAATATCTTTCTTACCCATGAAATTGAGAACAAAAATTTCAAAAAACTATTACCTGAATTTTCACCAAAAAATGTTTTTAAAACTTTAGTTCCACAAATCACGAATTTTCAAAATTAATGGGGCAAGAAATTCTACCTAATTATATATTAAAAGAAATTATTGAAAGGATCCATCAATAAACATACAGTTATATCTGATTTGCATAGACAGAGTAAATTAAGGAGAATAAGAAAAAATTTAGAAGAGAATCAAATATACATATGAAAAGGATTTTAGAAAGAAAACAAAAGAAGGTTGAATAATCTAAATTTTCCCAAAAACAAAATTGAAAAAACTTCAATTCTACAAATCATGAAATTCAACAATTAATTTGACAAAAACAAGATTATATATAAAGATGATTTTTAGAAGTATCCATGAAAAATATATTGTTATATCTGATTTACATAAACTGATTGAATTAAGGAGAAGAATTGAAATTAGGGAGAGAATTACGTATGAAAAGAATTCTGAAAAGAGAAAAAGGAGACAAAAAAAAAGAAGAACTCTATTTTAAAAGTGTTGACAAAATAAAAAAAGAGATAAAATAGGGATAATAAAACAATAATTTTTTATAAAGTGTGTTTGAGAAAAATAAGGAGAACAAAAATACATTTAAAAAAAGAAAGAAAAATAACTATTCAATGCCAAATAAATAAAACAAAGTCTTTTTCTTGCTAAAAAATTAAAAGTGAGCTATTTATTGCTAATTTAGTGTATAGGGTGTTATGTTGTGCCATTTCATCAATATTTTTCCTTGGTACCACACAAAAGGGATGTTCAAGGAAACCGCAAAAACATACCAAATGGATAAACTGAATTATATCAATTATCGGTCTGATTTGACTTAATTTGATATTGAAACTCCACCCTACCCCATTCCTTGAGAGTTGAGTATAACTAATTTATTTTGGTTTTAATTAAGACAAGTCAAAATTGAAACCAAAGTTAAGGCTGGGCACCGGAACGGATTGTACCGGTACCGTTTCAGTACTATTTCGGTACCATTCCGGTCCGTTTTGGTCCGGTAGTATTCGGGACTAGATGGAATACATTGAACCGATACAAGGAACGGAACGGTATGGTATACCAGTGGTGGACCCAGAATTTTCGTTCAGGGGGTTCGAAAAATAAAAGTATAGTGTAAATAAGCCTTGGGAACCTTGAATTTTTTTGGGTTTAAAACCACAGTTTTAGCACGTTTTTCAAAGTAAAAAAAAAACACTTAACAAAAATGAAAAACAGAACTAAAAATTTTTAAAAAAAAACTGAAAAAGAAAAAAATAAAACGCTTTCACTGAGATTCGAACTAGGGATGCACAACTTAATTTATGGGGGACTTGCCACTGCACCATCAACTTCTCTTTGTTATTTAGGGGGTTCAAAATATATATATATCTATAGAAATACAGAAAATTTACTTTATATATACAGTATAATTTTTTGCCGAGGGGTTCGGGTGAACCCACTGGAGACCACGTGGGTCCGCCCCTGGGTATACCGGTACAGGTTCATCCCGATTCATTCCGGTTCCGGTCCGGTCCGGTCCCGATAAATTATTTTTAATTAAAATAAAAAATAATATTTTTGTCATTATTTACTTTTATTAGCATTTCTTTTTTGTTTATTTAATTTTTTAAAATTACAAACTTAAGTTATTTAACTTTACAAGTTACAAGTTACAAGTCTAACTTAATAACTTATAAACTTCAAAAGATTCAAATCTTGAAAACTTATAACATAAGCTCAAAAACTAAAAAAAAAGCTTTATTAAACTTAACTTACAAACTTATATACGTAAAAATTAAAAAAAATATCTTTAAAATAAACTTAAGTAAAATTATTATAAATTTTAAAACTTAAATATTATAAACTAATATAACTTAGAAAAATAAAAAAACATTCGTATTTTCGTAATTCAAAATAACTCAAAAATAATAATTATTTTTTGAAATAGTTATATGTGTCGTCCCGTTTATCCCATTCTGTTCCGTTCCGATCCATTTCGGTATGTCCCGGTTCTATCCCGATATATAGTGGGACGGGACGAAACCGAGCCTCCATCCCGATAATTCCGGTCCGATTCATCCCGATACCGATCAACGACCCGGTCAAACCATCCCGTTTCGGTTCGGTGGTCCCATTCCGATCCGGTGCCCGGCCTTAAACCAAACTAATCAATACTATGGGTGTGTTTTAAATTTTTCATGTTTGGTTGACTTGATATTTTTTCAAATCAACTCCACCCCAACCCCTACCCCCAGCCGACACCCCCCTCCCCCTTTAAAAAAAAATCAAATTTTAAAAATTTTGTTTTTTACGCCATCCCTACCCCTATCTCAGCCATCCCCCAACCACCACCCCGGTCAATTTTTTTTTCTTTTAAAAAAATATTTTTGAAAAAAAATCAAAATTTTAAATTTTCATTTTTATACCACCGGGTTAGAAATTATTTTTCTAAAGAGTATTTTC
Source organism: Solanum piurae (assembly GCA_029582685.1). Classification (NCBI taxonomy): domain Eukaryota; kingdom Viridiplantae; phylum Streptophyta; class Magnoliopsida; order Solanales; family Solanaceae; genus Solanum; species Solanum piurae. The sequence continues at coordinate 2,859 of JAJOOO010021496.1, forward strand.
TAGTCTCAAGAAAAAAATAAAAGATATTTTCTGGAAATATTTTTCATTCACAACCAAACATTAAAAAATATTTTCCATTCACCAACTAAACATTAGAAAAATAAGTTTAAAATCCACTTATTTTCCAAGAAAATATTTTCTAGGAAAACATTTTCCTTCATACCAAACACACCCTATGTTTATATATTCTTCTTTTAAAAAAATGTATATTTTATACTTCGTAATAAATATTATAATGTAAATTGTAAGTACTTATAAGGCTTTGTCATAATTCATAGGCTTTGTCATAATTCATGTTTTGTAACATATTATTTTAAAATTTGAACTTACAAATTTTTATGGTACAAATTATAACAAGTCTTTGTAAGATTACTAGATGGTGGTTGCCCGTACGCAATATATATTATATTGGATGACAGTAGTTAAACATATTGATTGACAGTGCAAAAGCAAAAAAAAATAGCAGGCCAAGCTCAATTATGTTTCAAGAACTTCAGAAGTATATTGTACTAAAACTTGAACAACAACTTCTCATCAATTGGATCCAGAATCATAAGTAGCAGAGGAATTCAACACTTTCCAAACTTAATAACCCGTTTAGATTAACTTATTTTAAGCTAAAATAGTTTTTAAGAACTTTTGGAGTGTGTGAATAAGTCAAATAAATGCTTAGTAAACACTTTTGTTTTTTTTTACCTTTCCTAGGAGCTCCCACCTTTGTTGCTCCCTTGGTGACTCAAACTCGCAACCTTTGGATTGGAAGTGAGGGGTGCTTACCATCCGAGCAACTCCCTCTCATCGCTTGGTAAACACTTTGTTTTAAGCTAAAATCCCAAAAATAAGCCACAAGTTAGTACTTCTAACTTATGGCTTTTGCCTTATAAGTCAAAAATGAAAAGCAAATCCAAACAGGCTCTAAAATCATACTCGAATTTAGATCAGTCTCGAAAAATCTGAACTACAACTACTACTATAAGCCACAAGTTAGTACTTCTAACTTATTACTTTTGGCTTATAAGTCAAAAATGAAAAGCAAATCCAAACAAGCTCTAAAATCAGACTCGAATCAGTCTCAGTAAGTCTGAATTACAACTACTACTACTACTAGTACAGATTTCAGCAGCAACAGTGTAAATTTTCATTTACTTCAGCGGCATGAATCTTCTTCTTGAAATTTGTTATAATGTTCAACTCCAATTCAAGTTAAAGCTAAAAGCAACAATTTAATATTTTCTAACCATATCTATTCACAAATCAACAACCAAAAGCTTGAAAAATTTATAGAAGTGTATTGTTAGGTGTCATGTTTATAAATTTATTTCTTAACATTAAAGCATAATATTTTTTACAGACAGTATTAAAAGAAAATAATTCAGCTAATAAGAAGACAGGTGAATCCAAGAAAAAAACAATCAAATAGAAGAAGCTAAAAAAAGATAGATACATACCGAAGGCTGAATACACTGAGGAACACTAATCAGAACAACACATACGAAAACCTGAAAGAAAACAATCGGATTGAATTTAATAGTTCAGTCAACTACTACAATGTTAAATTAATCAAGAATAGTTAACAGCCACGTGTATTGATTAGTATGCTCTGAATTAGCTGATAAGACCAATATACCCTTACATGTAAATTTATTGACATGTTGATACCAAGTTCCTTACTCATGCTTCTATAATAGTAGAATATTCAGTAACTTAACTAAAACCCAAGTCAAATCATGTTATTTTTATTATCTTTCATTATTTTATGAATTTTCACCTTCTTCAAAAACACCGTATAATAATTATATCTTACTATAATTAAATTAAAGGAATATTTGAAAGCATTGGTTACATATTTTATATTGTGTATTTGATTTATAAATTTAAAAAAGATGACATAGCACATTTAATTACCCCTTAATAAACACAATGTGTCTTACAAATTACAGAAAAATGTTTTTTCTTTTCGATATCACGCTTAAAACATGATTATTATTGTTATATTTAAAAAAAAAAAGAGTAAAAAGAGAGAAATCCATTAAAAATAAAATGTCCTACTCAAAAAGCTGGAAACTAGTAAAGTAAATTTATTTATTGTCGAAATATATGAGTTGATTTCTCATTTTGCTATTCAATTAATAGTTATTATTTATTTTTATTTTTATCTTTTATTCCAGAAAACTGAAATCAAGAAAAAATATGACTTTTTAAGTGACAATCTAAGATATCAACACGAGATATAAGTTTCTTGTTCCTCTTTATTTTAGCTTATATGCAGAATGTATTATGCTATTCTTTTTCTTTTTTTCTTCTTCTCAAAAGATGGTATAAACAAATTTAAAGAAAATGAAACCTCATGTATATTCTCATGCCAATTTTGTGATTATGATAGATGCAGCCCAAGGTCCTCTAAGTATAACAGCATAATTATCGGCTAGTTAAATTGCTTATATTCAGCATGATTGTGGAAAGTCATCCAAATAAGAAATTGACAATTGCTAGCTTTTTTTCTTTTTTAAATAATAAAATCTCACGTCAATAGTTGAAAAGAAAAATAAGTTATTTATAGGGTACTATTGATTTTTTTGATGATATAAAGTGTTTTGGAGAAAACCATGTGAACTTGATCTAAAGAGGATTGACAATCGACATTATCACACCATAATATTAAAAATATTTTTGAATTGTTTTAAACCAAGGATGGTTGGTTTATGAAAATGAAATGAAACCATAGAACATGTGAAAAGTGGTCCATGTAACATTAAATCCAGGGATGTGATTATCAATCCTTGTCGCCAAAACTCAATAAAAGTTTTTTTTAAAAAATTTCACTTGGTCTTCCGCATTAATGACTGATAATTCTGAATACGCACTGCTCCTCATATGGGAAAAAGTGTTCCCTATCGAGAATTTTTTTACATAAGGCAGAATTCAAGACCTCTATTTAACAAAAGTTCTTTCAATTGACCTCAAAAAATTAAAAGTAATAAAATTCATTACAGAGGAAGAATTTTTACAATCTTTTAAGCAATACCAAATTTCTGATATTTGAATATTAGAAAATGATCATTCATAATTTTAATGAGGTCATGGATTATCGCGCGGACACGGATATATTATCTAGTACTACAATATATTTCTAACGGAAAGCACTAATCTTCTTGTAAAAAATTACTTTACCTTTTTTTGCCTTACCATTATGTTCTTAGAAAGCTGCTACTTAGGAGCAAATTACGATTTCAGTATATTAATAAAAGCACCTTCTAAATGCTAATATAACCTGAAAAATATAGGGTACACGTGAAAGATAAAATAAAATACGCAGGATACATATTTTGCAATCAAACTTTAAGCGCAAATACATTTTACTATCAAAACAAGTTGTATTATGATTCGAAATTAACCACATATTTAGAGAGAAGTAGATCTAAATATCAAAACAAAAAAACTACAAAATTTATCGTTAGTCTATATCATTAAATAAACCATTAGTGACAAATTTTATCCATAGCTAATTCTTTTAATATATTTTTATAGTGATATGAAAAGAAGACATTCTGAAAATGAGAATTTCAACAAATTTGAAACTCAAAATTGCCAAAAAAAAGGGTGAAGTTTTTGACTAAAGTGATCCACCTAACTCAACTGCTAAATTAGTTATAAATGGACCCCCACCCCTCCCTTTTCTTTATTTCAAGTATTACCCTACATTTTGAGAACATTAATCTGACTTTAAGTATCTAGAAAGCAAGAAAGAAAAAAAAACTCCCTCCCCTCCATCCCATATTAGTTGATTATTAGTTTAAAAATAATTGTTTCATATTAGTTGTCCACCTTACTAAATTAAGAAAACATTATTTAATTTTTTTCTATATTATTACCCTTGCATTTTATTTTTTAAAAAAATATTCACATTTGTTTGTAAATTTTTTAAAGATGTTTATTAAGGGGTGAATTAGTAAGCTTATTTTCTTATTTATAATTTCTTAAGTAGCGTACAAAATAAAAAGTGATAAACTAATATGAGACCGAGTAATAATAGAAAGCCACAAGACAAATAAACACACTATCTTTTGACTATGGACCAAATCATGTTTTTTTATTTTCTGCCTATAATTAAGGTGCCTTCTTGGTTAGACATTCTTAATGGAGTAGCACATGCAGCATGCACCAAAAGCCATAATTTTACCTACCCCACAAATCACACAAAATTTTCCCCACAATTCCTCAATCTACGCACATCATCACGGAAAGCTAAATTAAACCAAAATATTGCACTTTTAATTACTTTATATAAACTCTCCCTAAGAACCAAGAAACCAATACACCTCAATATTCTACTTCAAAACTGTTTTTTTCACTATGGGGCATTTCATCAAGCAAGTGGTGTGCATTTTGTTCTTGGTGATTTCAACTCCATTTGTGCAAATTGAAGCTAGAAATAGCAAGTTTATGATCATTCCTACATCTCCTTCACCTGCTCCTACTCCGATTTCTAATGAAATTAGTTTTCCCCCTTTTTCATCGTTAAGTCCAACTTCGTCACCAACACCAGCACCAACACCAACACCGGACTTTAATGATTTTGGATTTCCTCCTTTGTCGTCTTTAAGTCCAACACCAACACCATCACCGATAGAGGGTGATCAAGATCCTGGCTTGCCAACACCGGCGGGGGCACCAGAGGAAGGTGACATTGAAGCACCAGCACCACTTTTGAGTGACACTCCTTATGGACTTTATGGTCCTCATTCTCAGAAAGTTCCTTCTACTACTCTCACAAATTTTGATGATGTAGAAACTCAAACTCCTGCCAAGGAATTTCAAGGTGCCCGTTTCAACACGGACGAGTCATACAACAACAACAATAACAATGGATACTCTGATAATTACAACTACGATAGCCACTCGGACAATTACAACAACAACAATGGCCACTCAAAGAACAACAACAACAACAATGACTATTCCCAAAATTACAACAACAACAACAATGATGATGTTTTCTCAGAGAATTACAACCACAACAACAATGATGTTTTCTCGGAGAATTACAACAACAACAACAATGATTTCTCCGAGAAATACAACCACAACAACAATGATTTCTCCGAGAAATACAACCACAACAACAATGATTTCTCCGAGAATTACAACAACAACAACAATGATTTCTCGGAGAAATACAACAACAACAACAATGATTTCTCGGAGAAATACAACAACAACAACAATGTTTTCTCTGAGAATTACAACAACAACAACAACAATGATTTCTCCGAGAAATACAACAACAAAGGCTACTCTGAGAATTACAACAACAACGACAATAGCTACTCCAAGAATTACAACAACAACAATGGTTTCTCCGAGAATTACAACAACAATGTTTTCTCCGAGAATTACAACAACAACAATGGATACTCTGAGAATATGTCAGAGAGGCAAGGATTAAGCGACACAAGATTCTTGAACAATGGCAAGTACTACTATGACATCAAGAATGAGAATCCCAACAACAACAACAACAACAACGATCATGCTAGCAGCTACAATAACAATGCGAATATGGTGGAAAGGCAAAGATTGAGTGACACAAGATTTTCGGACAATGGCAACTACTTTTATGGTAAAAATGGTGAGAAAATGACCACGGAAGAGTTCAAAAGACAGCAGGACTATCCACGCACTGAGGATCAGTATGAACTTCCTTGAAGATAAAACATTTATCAATTGGTTCAGAACACAAGGTTCTACTTGAATAGATTTTACAGAGTTGATTGAATTTTAAGTTATTATGAGTGTTTGTGTATTAGTTCTACTTGTGTCTGCAAACACCTTTTTTTTTTCTTTTAATAGTTCTACAAATCAGACCAAGGGAACTTTGTGTTGTTTTACACTTTTTTGAATTTTAAAAACTTTTTATAATGACATTGAAGCTTCATACCTGGTTATAAACTTGTAATGAAGTAATATTTTTGTACCTTCAGTTTTTTGTTTTCTTTTTTTTGGTAATAAGGACACCATAATCACCTATAACACACCAGAAATGTAAACCGCATTAAGCAAGTCATTTGCCAACAAGTTCGATTGAGAAATAGGCGGAGGTGGTGGCTTTATTTTATTTGAGCAGATTAACTTAGTAATCTAAGATATAGACTTATAAATTTGTCTGATTAAAATAAATAAATCATATGTACGCGAATTTTATGTGATTTGTAGTAGAGCCGTCAATATGGGCTAGGTCCGTTGGGCCGGCCTAGCCTAACCAGGAATTTAATAAGGCTGGGCTAAGATTTTTGGAGCCCATTTAAGAAAAAAACTTTTTAGCCCGGCCTGAATAAACCTGCTGATTTGTGGGGCTTGAGAAATATATGTAGGGCCGGCCCGTGGGCCAAATAAAAATAATTAAAAAAATATAATATAATATTAAAATTTAAAATTAAAGAAAGTCCAAACTCAAAATCTATTTAATATTTAACTAATTGAAACAACATATAAATTACAGATGGAAATAAAGATGTTAAGACAACCTTGCCACAAGTTGATTCAGATATGCTTGATGAAGATGATCATGAAGTGTTGAATACGCAATAGATTTCATGATGTGTTAGATATGCCATAAGTTTCATGATTTTTTAAGGAATTTATTTTTAACTTTTTTATAGTTGGAAAAAATAGAGAAAAGATTACATGAGCATCTTACTTTTGTTCTAGATATGCGTCTTTTCAATTCATACATCATTTCATTTGCCTCTTTTACCACTCCCTCAGGAAGGAAAAGAAAAAGAACAAGGAAAGAACTTTGCATAGGCATAGGATTAAAGTTTTTGATCAGTTGGCCACACACACACACATATATATATATACTACTCCATTAAATATGAATTTTTTTTTAAAAAAATACTAATCTTTGAGTGATATTGTTACTAATGTTTTAAATAACAAAAAGTATTTTCACTCCGAATTACTCAAAAAAAAAATAATAATAATAAAAAAAAAACTCCAATTTGTATTTGTGGTCAAACTAAATTTCAAATATAAACGCCCACTTAATCTAAGATGGGCTGTTAAAGTGGCGGCCCATTCTCTACTTACCAGATCCAGTAGCAAGCGCACACTAAACAAGTAGTGCCATTTTGGGCTTAAAAGTCTATGACATTAAATGGGCCGTTAAAGTTGGGCAAGCCCACAAATCTTCTTGCCCCTTTTGTCTCTGCAAATATATAAAAAAAGTGCTACAACAAAAACCAAACAAGTACAACTTTTGCTTGGTGAAGACGAAAACCTTTGTTCTTCTCTCGTCAGTGTTCAACATCAGTGCTATTATCCGTATGTTCACTTTGTATTTGAATTGATGAAATCAAACTATTGCACAATCAATTTCAATAAATTTGTACTTGCTACTTCTATTTTCTCTGCTAGGGTTTTAGCTAATAATGTCGAAGACTCCGGATCCAAACAGTACAGATGCTAGCGGCAGCAAGTCTACAAAAGAAGAGGCAACAATTAAGGTTCCTTCTAAGGACCCAAAGAAGAAGGATGATAAGAAAGATGAAGATCTCGTAAGTGAACTCGAATAAAAAATCGAATTTTGAATGTTTTAGTTTATGAATTTTAGTTATTGTTACTAATTTTTGAGTGATATTGTGCTAAGAGAGTTATCACGGAATCAAAATTTAAAATTTGATTGATTAGATTGTGTTTTCGTTGTATGATTTTTGATTTTGCTGGGATTAGTCGGAGGAGGATTTGGCGTTGAAGCAGCAATTGGAACTGTATGTAGAGAGGGCTCAAGATGCTGATCCAGGACTACAAAAGGTTGCACTTGAGAGTATGAGGTATTTCTCTTTCACCCTTTCTTTTTGTGTTTTTTCGGGTATGTGGATGTTGAGGATTCACCAAACGAAGTTGACCTAGTTTGGGAATAAGGGGTAGTTGTTGAGGTGAGCTGAAGTTGGACAATGGTTACAGCTATAGATAGTGTAAAGGTTCTTGCTTTTGTTGAGCTCCACTTGGGAGATTAAATATGTTTTTGGGGCTTTGATATGCTAGTTCCTTCGCATGCTGTGTTGTTTTGAGGGAAATCCGGGTACACACAAGGAGGGGAGCTGCCTGGTAGAAGTTGTCTTTAGTGCTTTAAGGTGCCTTATTTCATTATAGGTAAATAGCAGCTTGAGGATGGTTCCACATTCCCCTTTTTCTCTTCTCTGTGCGTATATGCTAAGTACACCTGTAGTAGAAGAAACGTTCTTGAATATAAATGTAATAGTTGCAGTTTTATTGTTAGCGGACATGTTCTTTGGGAACTCTTTTAGAAAGAACGGTGACCCCCTTTGACAGTTCTAAATCTATCAGTTAGACATGGCAACTGATGGAAAATATTTGTAAGCATGTGTAAAAGATAGCCTTTTGGAGAATTAGCAAGCACTACATGCATATGAAGCATGTACATTATAATGTTGCATCCTCGAAATATCTGTGGAAGATTAAACTATAGTTTTTTTTTTTCTAGACTGTCTATTAGCTCCTATCTTCAGTTTGTATGAGAAATCAGACGCCGGCTTAAATCTTCAACCCTTAAACTTTTTAGGTTCTGTCCTTTACATAAGCAAGGACACATTTTCTTTTTGGCTCTTATGCTTATTCATCTTTCCTTTGTTATAGACAGGAAATTCGTACATCAACAAGCTCGATGACATCAGTTCCGAAACCATTAAAGTTCTTGCGTCCCCACTATGGAACACTGAAGGGATATTATGAAAAAATGCTAGACTCAGATTTGAAGGTATGGAATTGGCATTGCACTTAACTGCTGTCGAAGTTGAATAAATTTCACTTACGCAATTTCAACTGCATGCAGAAACTTATGGCAGATATACTTTCTGTTTTGGCTCTGACAATGTCTGCTGAAGGAGAAAGGGTATGTCTTGTTTTTGGTGTATTTTAATGACTGTGCATGTGTGATATGCCATTACTCGTGCTTTTGTGAACATTAACAACTTCTTCATCTATTTTATGGCTATTATCAATTCTATTGGTTCTTACAGGAGAGCTTGAAGTATAGACTGGTGGGCTCTCAAGGTGAAATTGGTTCCTGGGGACATGAATACGTTAGGTAAGTTTGATAGCTAGTACATTTGTCTTATCCTCTCTGTTCTTCCCATTTATACGATTATTCCGTTAGTAAGAACATATTAATATTATTTACGATTATTTAAAACTTATTTTGGAATAGCTTACCAAGATATGACTTCAGAAAATCTGCATCTTCTCTGGGAAGTATAGCTCTTTCACGAGCTCATATTTGTATTTATTTCCCAGTCTTGACGGACATCAATGGTGCAAATGAGTATGTGCATAAAATCTCTGGCATGTGCTGTTTTGTGAAACATAGTACCTAGCGCAGCTGCGTGTTAAGTTGATCTAGGATAAGGAAATAAACTCTATATTTGCATGAGTGATGGTTCATTTTTAGGGGAAAGGAATATATAGCAGTAGTGAAGTGTATCTATGTCCTTGTCCCAAATGTTGGGGTTGAACTGTAGGAATAACGACATGGAGATTCCAAGCTCGAATCCTAGCTACAACATCCAGTGTGAGCCCATCTACTTTAGCTTTAGTGACTGCCTGGCAGAATTAACTTGCACCTGTGTCTATGGGATTTAGTATGCTGTTCGATGGATCAGTCGTGTTGGACGCTGACTGACCCAAAATCACCGTTAGCGTCATCCAGAGATGTTTATCTATATTGTTGTGTGATGTTGATGCTGGTTTCCATTGTAATGCATCAGATGACTTTCTGATTGTGTTCCATTTCAATATTAAGATACTAGCTCTAAACAGTATACACATTACTTTGTGTGTGAATTCATGTGTTTCATTTCTCAATTCTTGCCCAGTCCATTTTGGCACCTCAAGTATTGGCTAACCGATTATTTCTACAGGAACTTAGCTGGAGAAATTTCACAAGAGTATGTAAAACGACAGGTTTGTTTTCCTTTATCTCTTAAGTTGTGCAAGGTTTCAGAAGAATATTACTATGTGTTTTTTATACAGTTTGTGCTGTTCATGCTTTGTTTAGAGTTCTGGTTACTTGATGCATCAGCAATTAAGGCTAACTTTACTGCTATGTACATATGTACCTTCTATCATTTTTATACAAGTCATTGATGCTCTGCTTATTACTACTACAGTAGTTCCATGAGGCCCGGGCCTGGGCCCAAACTCAAGGTATAAAAGTAATAAATTTAATTAAAGAAGTATAATTTATATCATATCTTTTTACTTTATAATTAATATATAATCTAATGGCACGCTGGACAGTTGATAAGTCTTCATAATTATTTAAGTTCTTAATCATATAATTGGTTATTTTAATTAAAATTACTATTTATGAGGAAAAAAGTTTGGCTGGAGAATTAGAAAAAAAAAGAACACAAGTGATTAGATATTTTATAAAATAACATGATTTAAATACGTAAATAAGTACAATTCAATGAAAGATCATAAATCGAAGAGTATTGGCATTTTTATGAATTTGTGAGCAAGCAACTTACTCCCTCCGTTTCAAAAAGAATGACCTGTAGGGTTGCAACTTATTCCGAAGGGTTGCAACTTTTTCAAATAGTTGTAACCTTTCCGATAAGGCACAATAAACATTGGTTCACACTACCCTTTGTTGTCTATAAATAAAGGAATTTCCTCTCATTTTAAAACAACGAAAATTCTGAACCTATTCTTCTTCTTCACAATTAAATATTTGTGTACTTTGCTTATGTTGAGTGGCTCGCTGACACTATTGCTTATGTTACAAATCCTGGTATGTAGTTTTAAAGTCATTAATTTATGCTTATGTTATTAAGGATAAATGATAAGATGTAATAATTTTCATTTTCCTTTACATTATTAATGTTTGTTACTACGTAATCTTGTATGTAAGATAATATAGTGTTTTAGTTTTAATGACGGATAGGTTTTAAGTATTATTTTATAAATTCCATGATAGGAAATTCCTGTGCGAAGCGCGGGTAATTTTACTAGTATAATATAATAGGTAACAACCATCCAAACAAGTTGTAGACTAAGGGTAGAAATATTGTAGTACTAACTTGAATTTATTGAAATTCTTTGTCCTGTTGGATGATTCTAGAAGAAAAATATAAGTTTTGCTGAAACTCTTGCTCCATGAAATTAAAACTCAATAAATATTGGAAGAAACTTATTTTATTTCTAACTAAGAAATTGTCTGCTCAGAAATTCATAGAACTCACAAGGTTTTTTATTAATGATCTTTGTCCACTTGTAATCATTTAAATATTTTAAATCATGTTGTTTTATAGATTACCAAACGTCGTGTGTCCCTTTGATATTTTCAAACTCTCTACCCAAGTTTACTTTAAATAGTTTTTCTATTGGTACTTATCCAATTATGTGTTAAAAACTTTGATATTTATGAATACTAAACACCAAATCATGTTTAATGTGACACCAAATGATATGTTATGAAGTAAAATTAATTATTATAATTATTGTTTTTATATTTGAGTTTGGGCCCGGGCTGAGCACAAACCTGATGGAACTAGTAGGTTTATATGTCCAAATTTGCTGCTTGAAGCCTGTAACGTTTACCTGTTCTTTTTAAAAGGTTGTAACATTTACCTGTTCTTTTTAAAAGGTTGTAACATTTACCTGTTCTTTTTCATTTTGAATAAGTAGCAGCAAACTACTTCAAGCCTTTTTCGACCTTTATCTTGTGAATGTTATGCATGCCTTTTTACATCTGCGTCATGCAATAACTTCTAAAATTAGGTTTTTAATCAGCTTTTCTGTTTCTATTCTTACGATGCATTAACAATGTCAGAGTGAAGAAGCCTCAATTGATGATCTAATGGAGCTTGTGCAACAAATTGTTGCTTTTCACATGAAGGTATCATTCTTCAGATTTAATTTTAGTTGAGTTGCAGGATAGAACTATAAAGGTTTACTTCCTTTTTTCCTGTATTGATGCGGAAACATATCGCTTTCATCTCCTTTTGTTTTCAAAGATACCAAATTTTGACTGATACCTTGTTCTGCAATGCAGCATAATGCTGAACCTGAGGCTGTCGATCTTTTAATGGAGGTATTTCTCTCTCTTTGTGTCTTTACATAACCTATGCACTGTTTTCATGAGTGGTGCTGATGAGGCATCTGTTTGAATTATTTCAGGTTGAAGATCTTGATCTCTTAGTCGAGCACGTTGATAATACGAATTACAAAAGGACATGCTCCTATCTCACCAGTTCAGCAAAGTGAGTTTGCTCAGGACACGATTTTGGAAGTTCTTTGTCAGAATATTTGAATCTTGCGAATTTTCTCTTGGGAAATTAAGATTTGCTGGAGTTTTATGTAGTTTTGATGCCCTTAGTTAGTCTCATCATCCTCAATTTTTGTTATGATAACCATGGTGCACTGTCCAACTTGCACGCACCTCGATTAATTCCACTGGGTACCTGATACCTCCCCACCAGTGCAGGTGCCAGGTAGTCACAAACGTTCACTGGGAATTTAACCTGAGGGGTCATGGTTCTGAACCCACTTCATTGACTACTAGGCTACACCCTTATGTGCTATTCTCATGTGTCCTCTATTATCTGCAGTTTACCACCAACCTATAAGTTGTGTGTTCATTTGATAATGGAACTACTGTAAAAATTGGAGTTGATCTATTGCATTACAGTAAGAAAGCCATGCCAAAGGAAAGCTGACCAGGATTACCAAATCACTCTAGTGCTATGAACATTTACATACATAGTTTTATTTGTGGCTATGTCGAGTTGGATTGTAGATTCGAATTTATTAACTAAAATTGATGAATTGCTTAGAAAGAGACCTTTCTTTGATAGCCTACAAATCCATTGTATCAAGCTTCAAGATTTGGTGGATAATGCGCGACTCTCTTGCCTTCTCTACTTAATGAAGACCAGACAACTTGATTCATTAGCTGGGATTCGAACTCGTGATGTGTCTATATAACATTGCCTGCTGTATTGTGCTGTTATGATTCAAGGCCCTCGAGACATTGCCTAGAAGTTCTTTTGTTGTACTGTACTATTTATGCTTACTTTTAAGACGAGGGCCTACCACTTCCTGAACATTTATTTTCTAAAGATAGTTGGTTCACGTGATGCCTTGAAAGTTTTCATCAAGGACAGACTAAATTCAGAATTGGGAATGATATAGGTAGAGTCCGAAGCAAGGTAATAATAGTCGGTTGGATCTTCCTACAAGAAATTAGCGAAGGCATGTTGGTACTGAGATCCTTACTCATTACCCCTTGCAAGCCTATCTTTGAGAGTGGATAACTTTGTAGACGTGAAGTCTGAATTACTGGTTTGTTCTGGTTAGTAGTTCAAATTTTCAGTCTCACTTGAGTAACAAGGTTCTTAGGAAGCCCTTCTTTCTGATTTTCAGCTTGCTTTATATGTGTCAATTCCTCTCTGGTGGAAGCCAAGAAGTAAAAACCCCGTGACTTCTTTTTAAGATATGAAAAGATACTATGTTACTTATCAACCCCCCCCCCCACACACACACACACACACATTTGCCTTTTGTTATTCCATCATTTCTTTTGTTTGTTTTCTGCTGGCGATTACCTCTGGTCTTAAATATTATCTAATGTCTACATTGGATTCTCCATGACTTCTGCATTAGAACTCATGATTTTTTTGTCTAACAGATACCTTCCTGGACCTGACGACATGCTGGTTCTTGATATTGCATATACCATCTATATGAAATTTGAGGAGTATCCCAGTGCACTTGTGACTGCACTATACCTGGATAACACACAGGTCTGCATTTTTTATTACTACCATTCTCTCCCCACTCTTTCTTTAAAAGAAACGTCGTTTGTTAGAGCGTAGGGATGTTTGCTTAAGTGTAATGGATCTGTTCTCTTGAAAGTTAAGAGTATAGTTGATCTGTAGATTTTATATTTGAAATTAGGGTATAATTTGATTTTGTTTTGGTTTGGTTTATATCATTGTTTGCAGTATGTAAAGCAAGTTTTTACATCGTGTGATGATCTTCTGCGGAAGAAGCAGTTCTGTTACATTCTTGCTCGCCATGTAAGTTCTCCATTATTCTATTCTATTTTGTCATTTTATGGCTCACAATGTCTCTGTGTGGATTTCCTTTTATGGATTCTCTTTCTTCTCAATGTCCTCTCTTCCCTTTACTTCCAAATAATTCTCTCCTGACCCCGCATTCCCTGCCCCAGAGTGTTATTAGTGCTGGATTTATAGCTTGTGACATAGATCAGTTTTGTCTTCGATGGTTCATCTCAGATTGCTGATTAATGTCTGGATATGCAGGGTCAGACATTTGAGCTTGATGAAGAGATGTGTGCAGAAGATGAAGAAAGAGAAGGATTACAGGAGATTATTAACAACACGAAATTAAGTGAAGGCTATCTTACACTTGCTCGTGATATTGAGGTCATGGAAGCAAAAACCCCTGACGACATATACAAGGTTTGCATTTATAAATTTAACCTTCCCTCGTCACGTTTGATTTGCATCTACTGTTGCGTAGGTTCTCTATTACTTAATTTAAATATATGAACCTAACAGTCCCTGGGTGGTGAATGCTCTTGACCCTGTGTTGATCTTCTTTTGGTGCGCAGAGTATTCACCTTGCAACGTTTTGCCAACATTTAATCTGTGAAGTGCAGACCAACCTTTTAACTGGGGGGGGGGGGGGGGGGGGGGGGGGGGGGGGGGGGGGGGGGGGGGGGGGGGGGGGGGGGGGGGGGGGGGGGGGGGGGGGGGGGGGGGGGGGGGGGGGGGGGGGG
>JAJOOO010021497.1:0-15664 GCA_029582685.1 Solanum piurae
GGTAATTCAATTTCCACAACAAATGATGATAAAAAGTTGGATCTGTGATAGGCTTTCCATGATTAGCTAATAACTTGATGGTTGGATCCAAAGGACAAAAGACAGGATGAAGACGTAGAGAATCAAATTCTCTTAAAAGATCCAAAGTGAATTTCCTTTGAGTAATAATCAAGCCTTGAGGTTCTCTAACAACCTCCATTCCAAGGAAAAAATGTAAAAGACCTAGGTCCTTAATCTTGAACTTTGTGTCTAAATATTTCTTCTAACTCTGTAATTCTCCCTCATTATTTCCTGTCAAGAGAATGCCATCCACATACACAACAACAATGGAGATAGATGAACTTGATTTTTTAAAGAAAAGAGAACAACCATTCAAAGAATGACTAAATCCTTTAAAATTGAGGGCAACAGTTAACTTAGCATACCATTATCTGGATGCTTGTTTAAGTCCGTAAATGGATTTTTTGAGCAAACAGACATGGCTCGAAGTAGGAGGGGAAACACCAGGAGGAAACTTCATATACACCTCTTCTTTTAAGTCACTATGCAAAAATGCATTGTTGACATCTGAAAAATACTCCAATTATGCTTCACAGCTGTAGATAATAGACACCTGATGGTGGTCATCTTGACCACAAGTGAAAAAGTTTCATTATAATCCACACCTTCTCTTTGAACATATCCTCTGATCACCAATCTAGCCTTTAGTCTTTCTGTACTGCCATCAACATGCTGATTTACTTTATAAACTCATTTAGAAGGTAGTGCTCTCTTACCATCAGGTAATACAATAATCTCCAAAGTTTGTTTAAGTTCTAAAGCGGAAAGCTCTTTGTCCATTGCTTCTTGCCAACCTGTATGATGAGCAGCCTACATATAATTGATAGATTCTTGTATACTAGAAATGGAGTTTAGCATTGCTTGATTGGTGGAAGATAAAGCACTAGAAGATAAAGAATCAACAGTAACAGGACTCAAGAAACAACTAGAAGAAACATCTGTAAAATGAATAGCATTGCAGACATATGACTCTAAATAAGCAGGTTTCTTGTGAGTCTTACTGGATTTTCTTAGAAGAGTCTCAACAATTATTGAGGGTGCAGAGTTCATAGGAGGAATAATGGAAGTATCATATGAAGAGGGACTCTTAGACTTAGACGCAGGAGAATTAGAAGACACAACCTCAATAGGAAGATCACAACTAGGATCAGAAACTACAACATCATCGTCACTAAGATCGGAATAAAGAGTAACAGAAGAAGGATCATAACAATTAGGTAAATTAGGAGAGTTGTCGATTTCAAATGAGGAGTCTTTTTAAGGATTTGAGGTCCTAAGTTGAAAAATTATTGAAATTTTAGCCCTTGGGTTGACTTTGGTCAACATTCGGAGTTCAAATACTTGGATCAGAATTTTGAGAGTTCTGCTATATTCAGGGGATAATTTTAGGCTTAAGTGAGGTCTTGCTTCAATTTTCAGAGGTTTCAATCTTGATTTAGCCTTTTCAGGCGTTATGTTCATTTTTTGTGACTAGCACAAGTTTCGGGTCAAGGAAATCTTAGATTCGTATTTTGATGATTCCATTGAGTCTGAAACGTCAAGTTTAGGCAATTTGCATATTTTATTTGTGTGTAGGAGGTTCCAAACAAATTCCGAAGGTCCATTCAATGTTTTGAGAGTTCACTAGTTTTTCTAGTGCCCGAGTTCTGTATCCTTCACGTTTGCGATAAGCCTTCCGCTTTAGCAACCTTCGCTTCAACGAAGGCGTGATCAGTAAACCAAAGAGTAGCTTTTCTTGGGGTTCGCTTAAGCAGAGCCTGGTTCCCAAAAGCGAGACACCCATTTTAAGCGGGGTTCGCTTAAGCGACATCTGAGAGGGTTTTAGACCTGTAATTTTTGGGTTTTATCCTATTTTCTCCATTTTTAGTTTTGCAAAACGCTTGGAGGTGATTCTGAAGAGATTTCTTGTGCTAAATCATTTGGGTAAGCCTTTGTGATCCTGAAACTTCATTTCATTTTATCATGTATAGATTTTATTATTTTAACATCAAAACTTGAGATTTTGATTGGCAAAGGGCAAGGTTTCCAAGAACTTAAGTTCTAAAATAAAATGGTGATTGTGAACTGATTTTTATTCCTTTTTTCGAAATGGCTTTCACCAATGAGTTCCAAATGCCTTGGATAATATTTTCAAATAAAGATTTTCGAATTTGAACCTCATTTTTGGAATTGAGTTTTTGAGTTGATTTGACCCATTTTTCAAAATATATGATTTGGGTGTTGTTATTTCTGGAATCTTATTGTGATTACTTGATTGAACTAGATTGTGTAGCTTTGGACATTTTTCTGAAAGGGAAGACTCAAGTCTTGGATTGATTTTTGATTGAATTGAGGCAAGTGATCTTCTAAACCTTGTAAAACTTATAGAATCTTGTATTTCCCCTCATTGTGTATGTTGGAGAGTAATGGAAAGGAGGTGATGTATTCATTTATTTCACATTATTGATCTTAATGAATAAAATGGAATTACGAAAAAGACGGTGTGTTGATCATAATGCTTTGTGAATTGTTGTGGACTCAAATTTGTTGATTGATGAAAATCCTTGATGACATTATTGTTGACTTAAATTGCTTGAGTTGTTGTCTCTTCCATATGGTGCGAAATTGCTTATTTGCATTGATTATTGAGAACCGTGATGAAATGTGTGTTGATTATGCCAAAGGGAAATGATTTTGAAAAGTGATAGACATTGTATAAAGTTGAAGGGAAATGATTCCGGCTAGTGATATTGTGCCGAAGGAAAATGGTTCCGACAAGTGACATTGTATAAAGTCGAAGGGAAATGATTTCGATTAGTGACATTGTATGCTTTTTGAGTACCGTGTTGTTTGGTACTTGCTCCTTGCTTCTACACTTGTGTAGATTCTGAGTCTAGACCCGTGTGATTTTCTGCTTTTTCCAAGGCTTTCAAAGGACTTTGAGAGGCAGCTTCTTGTCATTCCGGCGGGTCCTCTTGTTCCTTATTTTATATTTTGTTCTATTTTAGAGACAAAGACATTCAGAATTGTACTTATCTTTCCATTCTATATTTATATTAGTGGCTTATAATCGTGACAACCAGGTTTTAAGGTTATATTAGAATGAATAAGTTTTTCGTTCTTACGTTATTCCTGATTACTTTTTGCATTTACTTCGTATCGTTGGGTTGAGGCTGACCTGTCTTGGTGGAAATTGTAACACCCCAATTTTTTTTTAAGTTTAGACTGGAACCATTCTAAATTTACTTGTAGGGTCATATCGGGTGATTCTTAAATTGCCCATATGTGTAAAATTTAATGCTTTAGTGTGGGAATGATTTTGGATATCAATTAAGGTCACTAGAAACTCCTAGTATAAAGTTGAGTTGAAAGCTTCCTTACCGATTAAGTTTTGATATAAGATTCAACTTAGGTCAACTTCAAACGACCATATCTCTTAGAATATAAGGAGTTACGTGGCTCATAACCTATCAAATTAAAGGTATTTGAATCTTCTTTCCAACGCCACCAATCTAGCGTCAATCTAAATTTTGAATAAAAAGTTATGACCATTTTTGTAACCGGCTACAGTGTTGTGATGAATTATCCGACGGGAAAACATTAAAAAGGTCATTTTTGTCTTTTTACCTCTAAGAAAATCCTAAACAAACTTCTTGACTAATTAAAGACCCAAAACAATTTGATTTTAGACTCTTAATTCATCATTCTCTTCTCTCTCAAACCCTAAGGCAAAACCTTAAGGAAATATCAAAGTACAAAACTCTATTCAAGATTGTTTCAATCTTTTTCAAGATTCTTCTTCAAGGTAAGTCTTTCTCCAATAATTCCATTCTTTTCAACTCAAATTCCTCCATACAATTATCAATCACTAATGAAAATCATAATTCTTGGCCATAGAGTTTTAAGAAACTAATTCAAGAATCTCAAGAAAGGTTTTCTTGATTGTTTAACTTCAAGCTAGGGTTTCAAGGCTTTTAATCAAATTTTTCTTCAAGATTTCTTCAAGAACCTTGTTCTTTTCTTCCAGGTATGTAAGGATATCATAGTGTTGGACTAGTTTGTCCTCATACCCCACATCTACTTTCAAATCAGTAAAAGAGTAATCTAGAATTCTATCCCTAGATTTGAGTATTCTTGAGATAAGTTGATTTTGAGTTATTGAGTTGTTGATTCTTTTTTGAAATTCTATTCCTAGTTATTGAAATGCTATATGTTATTCATTAAGATTTTTGAGTTGATTCGTTCATGTCTAGATTTCAACATGAACCCTATGAATTGAGTATTCATGAGATGAGTAGTGTTGTTGAGTTTCGAGTTCTTGAGTTCTAAGTATTGAGTTTCCTTATGGCTATTAAGATCCGTGATTTGAGTCGTTCATGTCCATAACTCCTCATGAACCCTATGAATTAAGTTATAAATTTTGAGAAGGTTTCTAAACTGAGTTTTGAGGAAGTAAAGATGAGTTTTGAGAAAGTTTCTAAAACATGATTAGTATGACAATCGAATATGTCATCAATGTTTAAGCAATATGGTATCTAGATATACCATCAATGTTTAGGCAGTATGACTTCCCGAGTCATCAATGATCATATTACAATATGATATTGAAATATTTTTGAGAAATAGTTTCCAAGTATGAGTATAAGGGGACTATGTATTCCACATACATCAATTTTTACATTGGTAAAAGAGAAACTGAGATTTCTAAATGAGTTATGAGTTCAAAAGTTATTGCAAGAGTAGTTAGCTCTTTTAAGAGGGTAGTTTGAGCAATTATCTCAAACCAGAGGAAGAGTTATGTTTTTTTTAAACATATATGCATGAGTATATATTATTGGGAGTAGTATTGAGCACCGATATGGGAGAGAGTTCAGACAACGTACAACCCATAAAACGTGTATGCCAAAATGGGTAAATGGTCATATTTTTTAGATGATTTCTTATTGCTTTTAAACATAGCTTAGTGGATCCACTTAGTTGAGGTTTTCTATACCTCGACAAGGTATAAAACAGTTCTGGCAGCGTGGGCGAGATGTTGTATCATCACGTAGCTCATAGTGATGGTTTTCGATTAGAGAATCTCCCAAATAGAGTTAAAGTGTATTTTTATATATCATTTATTATTTTGAGTTTAGAGATGAGAAAGTATTTTGTAAAGCTTTAAACGATTTAACTCCTTTATTTCTTTAAATTCAACTTGAGTACAGTGTTATCTAGTCCAGCCCTTTCTTTCAGTTATTTGTTATTCAACTATATTACACACTCGTACATTCAATGTACTGATGTCATTCGACCTGCATCTTGTAATGATGCAGATACACGTTATTAGGATCCTCAACAATAGTTTGTTGAGATCATTTTATCCGCTCGTTTGCTTATGAGTTAGACCTTCTTGCTTTTGGAGTACTCTAGTTTTATGAGTTTTTTAATAGTAGTTCTCTTGAGGAGTCGTGAGTCTTGTTTCGACACTTATCTTTTTATAGTGGAGGCTTCATAGATAGACAATTTTGGAGAGTCTTTCAGTTTCAGATATTTTATTTAAAACTTATGTTTCATACTCAGTATATTCAATGAAGTTTAAAAGTTTATTTCTATTTGATGCTTATGTATGATCAAGTTAGTCTTCCGCTTGTAGTCAGCCAGGATGAGGGTTCGCTTGGGGACTAGCAATGGTTTTTGAGTGCCGGCCACGTCTAGGGTGTAGGCTCAGGTCGTGACATTAATAAATGAGTGTCATCAAGTCCATTTTTGGGTTGTGACATTTTCAAACCCACTCCGCCCTGCACTCGCTCAAGACTTTAAGAAGTTAGTTTTAACTTTCCCCGCCCTACCCCGCTCTGCCCTTGCATATGTCTAAATCTTCCCTGCCCTAAATATGTCTAAACCTGCCCTGCCTTGCCCCATCTTTAGTTGAGATTGGCCCAATTTAAGTGGTTTGGGTTCTTTAAAATCTATCCCCGTCCCGCCCCCACTCTAGACTTTAAAAAGTTAGTTTTAACCCGCCCCGCCCCTTCCCACCTCGCTCCGCCCTGCACATGTCTGAATCGTCTCTGCCTCACATAAGTCTAACTCCACCCCAGCCCTCCCCATTGTTATCCCTAGTTGAGATTGATTAAATTTAAATTATTTTGAGCTCAACCCATAAAATTCTAGACAAAGTGGATAAATAACCTATATTTAAGTTCATTTTGACACCCCTAGACCTAATTATCCATTGCTCTCCACATAAAGGAAAGGATAATACTCCTCCTAATTGTATATCTCTCTTCATAGTTGTGAGTGTGTGTGTTTATATATATATATACATTTTATTTATTTTTGTTTAAAAAAAGGAAAAATAAAGTTAAAACTAGACAAATAAAATAAAATAGAGCCGGAAGAAATGAGTAGTATATGCAACCTATCTAATTAGTTCAAAATACTTACATATTGTCTCATTAATTACAATTTCATATTAGATTTCAAGTCAAATACACCAAGATATATGTATTCTTGCTACCAGTACACTAAAAGAGGGAGAGAGGTGATGGAGAGAAGGAGAGAGATGGGCAAGATAGGTGGGCATCAAGCTAGATAGTATCACAGATATATGTGAATCACACTACATACATGAATACCAATCACAGAGAGAAAAGTTAGCGAGAGAGGAGGCTTGCGAATGAGACAGGAGAGAGGCCAACGAGAAAGTCATATACATGCGAATTACTTGGATACGATGTATCTATAACAAATTACACTTAATTTTTATATATAGGTTGGGGTCTGCCTGACCCCTCACCAGATGGTGGTTTTGTTAAAAAAGAAAATGTTAAAACTAGACAAATAAAATAAAATAGAGCCGAAAGAAGTGAGTAGTATATGCAACCTATCTAATTAGATAAACATTTCTATCATATTTACTAATTCTCCCTATAGTTCGAAATACTTAAATATTGTCTCATTAATTAATAATTTCATACCAGATTTTAAGTCAAATACACCTAGTTAAATGTATTTTTGCTACCAGTACACTAAAATATGGAGAGAGGTAGCCGAGAGAAGGAGAGAGACGAGCGAGATAGGAGAGCAGCAAGCAAGATAGTCTATGTATGCACAGATACATATTAATCACACTACATACATATAACTTGAATACCAGTTACAGAGAGAGAACCGAGCGAGAGAGAAGAGTTGCTAATGAGATCCGAGAGAGGCCAACAGAGAGAGTCATATACATGCAAATTACTTGGATACGATCTATTTATAACAAATTACACCTAATTTTAATTTCATATAATCGAAAAGCGCCAGATATATATATTTAAAGTCCAAATTCTCATAAGTTTCATAATGATAAAAAAATGAAGAAAAAAAAGATAATTAATTACTAAATAAGATCAAGAAATTTATGTAACCTATCTAACAATAGGGATTCACTTTCATGGAAAAAAGCATTAGCACCGACGATGGCATATATATATGCATATGTGGCTGCAGTTTAAGCTTACTATACTCCTCTATCGGCGTATATATATGCATAATTTTAATTAGTATTTAACCAAATATAAGATAGGATTGATTTCTCGTATAATCACTCAATTAATAGCTATTATCTTAGATAATCATATTTTCGTGTTATTCCAATTTTTTTAATTAAAAACTAACTTTTTGAAATATTAAATGTTAATGAAGTGATCATATGAAATATTAACTCTAATTTTTTTAAATAAGTAAAATATGTTAGCAAGCAGAATTATGAGAGAGATATTGTTACTCAATTTGTGCATCACATTTCATGCAATTATGATTAAGTGCGTATTGGGAAAATGCCTAGCATTCCCTAGGTTTCATATGACACCGTTAGATTTGACATGGAATTTTAAAAAAAGCAAGATATTTTTTAAATTTATGGTCTTGAACAATCTTTAGGTATTTATATAATTGTAAATCATTTCGTTAAGGGTAAAAATGGAATTTCAAAGTTAATCACCACCTTCATAATAAGTTATCGATTCAACCAATAACTCAATATTAAAAATCAAAACTGAACCAATAATTTGATTTTTTTTATAAAACCATTAAAAATTCGTTAACGTAACAACTCAATAGCAATATATCAATAGCATTTTTATCAGTTCGATTTATTGATCGATTGAATATTTTCACACCCCTAATTATGATTAAGCGTGCATTATGAGCATGCCTAGCATTCCTTATGTTTCATGTTATGTGGCACAGTTAGATTTGACATGATATTTAAAAAAAAAGCAAGATAATTTGTGGTCTAAAATAATCTTTAAATATTTATGTAATTGTATATCATTTCATTAAGGGGAAAAAGGAAACTTCAAAGTTAATCACTAACTTCTTAATGAGTTATTGTTCCAACCAAAAACTCAATATTAAAAATCAAAACTGAACCGATAGTTCGATAATATTTTTTTTATAAAATTATTAAAAAATTCGTTAACTTAACAACCTAATAACAATAAATCAATAGATTTTTTATCAATTCAATTTACTTGCCAACACGTCAAATTTGAGCACCAACGACCCAGGGGTGTATCTTAGAGGATGTCTATTCCTACTTGGAAGTTGGAACGAATCACTATGAACTTTGTTGTGGGACTAGCTACCACCGTGGGTGGCTTTTGACAGGCTGATCAAGTCCATCCATTTCATCGCGGTTTAGTGAAATATACAATGGAGAAGTTAGCCTAGGTTTATATCAGTTAGATTGTGCGACTTCATGGAGTGTCTATTTTTATTCTCTCCAACCGAGGAGCATTGTTCACTTCTCATTTTAGCAAGGCTTTGCAGCATGGTTTGTATACTTGGTTAGATATGAGTAGAACCTTTCACCCTTAGAGAGATGGTCAGTCTAAACGGACAATTTAGGTGTTGGAGGATATGCTCTGAACTTGTGTGATTGATTTTATGCTCGATAGGATTAACAATTGCCCTTAGCAGAGTTTACCTACAACAAAAGTTATCAGTCCAATATTCAGATGGCCTCGTTTGAGGTGTTGTATAGAAGATAGTGTAGATCTCTGATCGATTGGTTAAATTGGGTTGAGATGGATTCTTTAGATACAAACTTGCTTAGAGATGATATGGAGTAGATTCATATGATGCAGGGTAGGTTGTTGATAGCCTAGAGTCGACAGAAGAGTTATGAAGACCAAAGAGTTCGAGCTGTAGTTTTTATGGAGGATGATCATGTTTGGCTCTGAGTGTTAACCCATAAAGGGTGTGATGAGGTTTGGGAAGAAGTGCAAGCTCAGTTCTAGATTCATTGGATCTTTTGAGATTTTGAGCCGAGTGGGAGAGTTGGCCTATTAGTTGGCCTTACCACCTAGCTTGTTAATTTTGCAACCTATGTTTCATGTCTCCATGCTTTGTAAGTACGTGCCGAATGAGTCACATATATTTTTGCTTGCTTGGTTATGTTGGGTCAAGACTTGTCTTTTGAAGAGGAGCCTATAACCATCTTGGATAGGCAGGTCTGAAAGCTTAATACCAAGGAAATTGCTTCAATGAAGATGTAGTGGAAGCACCATTCAGTTGGTGAGGCAACTTAGTTAGAAGACAGAGTCCAATATGCGTGTCAAATATCCTAGCTTTTTGAGTTTTCAAATACTTCCTTTTTACCTTATGTTCGAAGACGAACATAGTTTTTAGTGGTGGATAATGTAATGACTCAATTGGTCATTTTTTAATTTTTTTCATAAAATTACCATTTTACCCCTCCGAATATCGACCCCGAGTCTTTTCTGATCGAGTTTTGAAAGTTGATTTCAAACTTTGAGTGAAAGTTGTGAATTTTGTAAGTTTTTGATATTCACAAGGCTATAATTTTTAAAAACTAATTTTGTTGTTTTTAGGAGTTTCAAGTGTCGGAATGGAATTTTGTCAATTTCATTAGTCCCAAAATATGGAATTTTTATAAGAAAGTTGTCAGTTTCATATTAAGAGTTTATTGAGGATTTGAGGTCCTAAGTTGGAAATTTTTGAGATTTTAGTCTTCCGATTGACTTTGGTCAATATTGGGGGTTCACATGCTCGGATAGAAATTTCGCGAGTTTTGTTAGATTCGAGGGATGATTTTAGGCCTATGTGAGGTCTTGGTTGAGTTTTTAGAGGTTCTAAGTTAGTCAATTTGAATATTCGGTTTCTGTGACGTGGTTTCAAATGTATCCCGAAGGTTCATTCAATATTTTGAGATTTAACTGATTTTTTTATGCCTGAGTTTTGTACCTTTTACCTTTGTGATAATCCTTCTACTTTAGCGAAGGCGTGATCGCTAAAGCGAAGGCCAGACTTTCGTTGAGTTTGTTTAAGCGAACCATGGCTCACTTTAGTAATGATCGCTTAAGCGGAGCCTGGTTCACAAAAGTGAGGCCCCTATTTTAAGCAGGGTTTGCTTAAGCGACATCTGAGGGGTTTTTAGACTTGTCAATTGGGGGTTTTACCCCCATTTACCCCATTTTGAGTTTTGAAAAACCCTTAGAGGAAATTTTGAAGAAGTTTCTTGTGCTAAATCATTTGGGTAAGGCTCTGTGACCCTAAAACTTCATTTCCTTTAATCATTTATGGATTTTAACATCAAAACTTGATATTTTTATTGGCAAATGACAATGTTTTTCAAGAACTTGTGTCCTAAAGTAAAATACTGACTGTGAACTGATTTTAATTCCTTTTATCAAAATGGTTATCACCAATGAGTTCCAAATGCCTTGGGTAATACTTTCAAGTAAAGATCTTTTTGATTCAAACCTCATTTTCCGAATTGAATTGATTTGACCCATTTTTCAAAATGCATGATTTGGGTGTTGTTATTTATAGAATCATGTTGTGATTACTTGATTGAACTTGATTGTGTGACTTGGAAAGGGAAGACTCAAGTCTTGGATTGACCTTTGATTGAATTGAGGTAAGTGATCTTCTCAACCTTGTAGAATCTTGTGTTTTCCTTCATTGTGTGTGTTGGGAGTAATACGAATGAAGTGATGGGTTCATTTATTCCAATTGATTGACCTTAATGAATAAAAAAGAGATTAATGAAAAAAGGCAATGTGTTGATCATAATGCTTTGTGAATTAGCTCTTTGTGGACCCAAAAATTTGTTGATTCATGAAAAGCCTTGATGGCCTTATTGTGGACTTGAATTTCTTGAATTGTTGTGTCTTTCTTATGGTTCGAACTTGGTTATTTGCATTGATTTTTTTGCGTCATGATGAGACGTGTGATGATTATGCCAAAGGGAAATGGTTCTGACAAGTGATATGATATAAAGCCTAAGGGAAATGGTTCCAACTAGTGATATTGTGCTGAAGAAAAATGGCTCTGGTAAGTGACATTGTATAAAGCCGAAGAAAAATGGTTTCAACTACTGATATCTTGTCGAAGTGGAATGGTTCCGACAAGTGACATTGTATAAACCTGAAGGGAATCAGTTTCGGCTAGTGATATTGTGCCGAAGGGAAATGGTTTCGGCAAGTGATACTACATAAAGCCGATGGAAAATGGTTATGACTAGTGATATTGTGCTGATGGGATATGGTTCCGACAAGTATTTGATTATTGTGATTTGATGAACTTGATACTTGAGATTGATTACTTGTGATTGGTTTACTTGTTATTTGTGATTTATCTACTTGATACTTGTGATTGATATACTTGAACTTGTTGGTTTTTGAATCGTGGTTATTAGACTCTGATTGTTAAGCCTTGTGATTTATGCATTGTAAAATTGTTTGGTAGGGTTGATTTATGTGCAAGTTGTAGTTTGAGGAGGTTCTGTTGGGATGAAAGGCGTACTTGTATTCAAGCTAGTTTATCTTTGTTTAGCAGATTGCTTGTTGAGTACCGTGTTTTTTGGTACTTGCTCCTTTCTTCTACACTTGTGTAGGTTCCGAGTTCGGACCCATGTGAGCTTCTTCTTCTATTTCTGAGGATTTTAAAACACCTTAAGAGGCAGATGCTTGTCATCCCAATGGGCACTCTTATTCCTTATTTTATACTTTATTCTATTTTAGAGACAAAGATATTGAGACTTGTTATCTTTCAATTCTATATTTATATTATTGGCCCTTACTCGTGACAACTAGGTTTTGAGGTTATATTAGAATGACTAAGTTTTCCGCTATTATGTTATTCCTAATTACTTTTCACATTTATTTTGTATAGTTGGGTTGAAGCTGACTTGTTTTGGTGGAAATAAATGAGTGTCATCACATCCATTTTTGGGTTGTGACACTTTCAAACCCGCTCCGCCCTGCACCCACTCTAGACTTTAAGAAGTTAGTTTTAACCTGCCCCGACCTGCCCTACCATGCTTTGCCCCTGCATATGTCTAAATTTGCCCTGCCCTACATATGTCTAAGTCCGCCCTGCCCTGCACTATCCCTAGTTGAGATTGGCCCAATTTAAGTGGTTTGGGTTCTTTAAGACCTATCATCGTCCCGCCCCCCCTTGAGACTTTAAAAGGTTAGTCTTAACCCGACCCTCCCTTCCCCTCCCCTCCCCTCTCCTCCCCACCCCGCTCCGCCCCTACACATGTCCAAATCCGCTTTGCCTCACATGTGTATAACTCCGTCCCGCCCCATCCCCTGGTCATCCCTAGTTGAGATTGATTAAATTTAAATTATTTTGTGTTCAACCCATAAAATTCTTGACAAAATGGATAGATAACCTATATTTGGGTTCATTTTGACACCCCTAGACCTACTTATCCATTACTCTCCACATAAAGGCAAGCATAATACTCCTCCTAATTGTATCTCTCTCTTCATAGTATAGGGAAAGGATATATATATATATATATATATATATATATGGGTTGTGGTTTGCCTGACCCCTCACCATGATGGTGGTTTTGTTAAAAAAGAAAAGAAAAAAGAAGTTAAAACTAGACAAATAAAATGAAATAGATCCGGAAGAAGAGAGTAGTATATGCAACCTATCTAATTAGATAAAAATTTCTATCATATTTACTAATTCTCCCTATAGTTCGAAATACTTACATATTGTCTCGTTAATTAATAATTTCATACAAGATTTCAAGTCAAATACATGTAGATATATGTACTTTTGCTACCAGTACACTAAAACAGGGAGAGAGGTGAAAGAAGGAGAGAGACGAGCGAGATAGGAGTGAAGCAAGCAAAATAAACATTGTATCATAGATACGTGTGAATCACACTATATACATGTATCTGGAATACTAATTACAGAGAGAGAAGCGAGCGAGAGAGGAGAGTTGCGAATGAGACAGAAGAGAGGCCAACGAGAGAGTCATATACATGTGAATTACTTGGATATGATGTATCTATAGCAATTACACCTAATTTTGATAAATAGGTTGGGGTCTGCCTGACTCCTCACCATGATTGTGGTTTTGTTAAAAAAAAATAAAGAAAAAGTTAAAACTAGACAAATAAAATAAAATAGAGCCGGAAGAAGTGAGTAGTTTATGCAACTTATTTAATTAGATAAACATTTCTATCATATTTACTAATTCTCCATATAGTTCGAAATACTTACATATTGTCTCATTAATTAATAATTTCATCCCAGATTTTAAGTCAAATACACCTAGATATATGTATTTTTGCTACCAGTACACTAAAATATGGAGAGAGGTGACCGAGATAAGGAGAGAGACGAGCGAGATAGGAGGGCAGCAAGCAAGATAGTCTATGTATCATAGATACATGTGAATCACACTACATACACATCTCTGGAATACCAATTACAGAGAGAGAAGCGAGCGAGAGAGGAGAGGTACGAATGAGACAGGAGAGAGGCCAACAAGAGAGTCATATAAATGCGAGTTACTTGGATAAGATGTATCTATAACAAATTACACCTAATTTTGACTCAGTATATTCAAAATACATGTATTTGGCGCGTCAGATATATGTATTTGAAGTTCAAATTCTCATAAGTTTCATAATGATGAAAAATGAAGGGAAAAAAAGATAATTAGGTACTAAATTAGATCGAGAAATTTCTGTGACCTATCTAACAAAATAGGGATCCACTTTCATGAGAAAAAGTATTAGCACCGACGATGGCTTATATATATGCATATGTGGCTGCAGCTTAATTAAGCTCACTATACGCCTCTATCTGAGTATATATATGTATAATTTCAATTAGTATTTAACCAAATATAATATAGGATTGATTTTTCGAGTAATCACTCAATTAATAGTTATTATCTTAGATAATCATATTTCCATGTTATTCCAATTTTTTAATTAAAAAATAACTTTCTGAAATATTAAATGTTAATTAAGTGATCATATGAAAAATTAACTCTAATTTTTTTAAATAAGTAAAATATGTTAGCAAGCAGAATTATGAGAGAGATATTGTTACTCAAATTGTGCATCACATTTCATGCAATTATGATTAAGTGTGTATTGTGAAAATGCCTAGCATTCCTTATGTTTCATGTGACATCGTTAGATTTGACATGGAGTTTTAAAAAAAAGGAAGATATTTTTGAAAGTTATGGTCTTGAACAATCTTTAGGTATTTATATAATTGTAAATCATTTCGTTAAGGGTAAAAATGGAATTTCAAAGTTGATCACCACCTTCTGAATGAGTTATCGATTCAACCAATAACTCAATATTAAAAATCAAAACTGAACCAATAATTTGATTTTTTTTATAAAATCATTAAAAATTCGTTAACGTAACAACTCAATAGCAATATATCAACAACATTTTTACCAGATCAGTTTATTGATCGATTGAATTTTTTCACACCCCTAATTATGATTAAGCGTGCATTATGAGCATGCCTAGCATTCCTTATGTTTCATTTTATGTGGCACCGTTAGATTTGACATGATGTTTTAAAAAAAAAGCAAGATAATTTGTGGTCTAAAACAATCTTTAAATATTTATGTAATTGTATATCATTTCATTAAGGGTAAAAAGAAAACTTCAAAGCTAATCACTACCTTCTTAATGAGTTATTGATCCAACCAATAGTATCAGAGCTATGGATGTTGAGAAATATAAGAAGAAACATACAAGTAGAAAATTAAGAAATATAAGAAGAAAATTAAACAAATTATATCTGGAATATAAAGAACTAAATATCACAAAAACTGATAACGACAAATTAAATCAATTAATAAATAATATATCTAAAATAGAATATAAATATATTCAATATTTAAAGAAACAATGAATAACGAGAATAATGAATATAAACAAAAACTTACTGAAATAATTATAGCAAAAAGACAAGAATTGAGACATAGGCAAAATATACTTAACAGTAATATATTTGCAGAAGTTTGTCACAAATCTATAGTAGCACAAAGAAAAACTATTTTCTATCTACAAATACAGATAGAAAGTTTAGAATATAAACTTCAACACAATTTTCTAATCTAGGAAGGAGATATAAGAAAATAGGTGACAATTTAAGTTTAATGTTAGAAAAAGAAACGGTAAAACTAGAAGATAGTCTAACTGCTATGATAAGAATAACAAAAGAAAATGAAGAAAGAGATAGAAAAACGGAAATTGAAAAAATAAAACAACAAGCAAAAAAGGAAGCACAACAATTAGAGGAAGTAAAAAATACTAAAATAATAGAACTAGAAAAAGAGCTGGCAATA
>JAJOOO010021499.1:0-14569 GCA_029582685.1 Solanum piurae
ATTTGGCACAAACTTTAAGAAAAATGGAAAGACTTTTAAAACTTGTGGTCCAAAATTAATGATAGAAATTTGTGTGGTTGTAAATCATTTCATTAAGGATAAAAAAGACATTTTATAGGCAAATTGTTACTTAAAATAGAAATGTGTCATTCTTTTTGGGACTGACTAAAAAGGAAAGTAAGTCATATAAAGTGGGACAGAGGGAGTATTATTTATCGTCTTTTCAGTTTTAAAAGTAGATTGTTTATCTTTTTAAAATTAAAAATTGACGTATTTGTGAGTGATCAACTTATTGAGATGAAAATTATTTACCTTCAAATAATCCAAGTGAGAAAATAACAAACATGGTAACAAAACTGTTCTTCTCCTAGCTAGTTAGAAAACTAGAAAAATATTATCCGCCAATTATCAAACTTGACCCAATTATGTGAAATAGAAAATCTCATAATAATTTAAGGGTATAATTAGAAATTAACTTTTTGTAGAGTTTTAATTCAAAAACAAGATGGGGTGGGAAGTAATGAATCAAACGCTTGATAAAAAATAAACTTTGCATTATTAATCCCTGCACTACCAATCCCGGCATTACTGATTCATGTGTTACTAATCCTTGTGTTATTAGTCATTGTATCAAACGACCACTTAATATATAAAAATAAGGGAAACTTACAAAATAGCAAACATTAGGCCTTAACAGGACTCTATACCTATAATTTACTTAATGATGGATAATAGCAAAATGTTAGGGGATGAGGAAGGAGAGAGACGAGCGAGATCTGAGAGAGAGGAGAAAATGCATTTTTTTCGCTGATTTTGGAGAAAAAGAATACAAATACAAACTGATTTGTATCAAAATGAATACATATTAGGAGGAGAGAGACGAGCGAGGTCGAGAGGGAGGAGAGAGACAAGTGAAATCGAGAGAGGGAGGAGAGAGGATTGTATTTTTAATTTACTTTGCATTGTATTCTATATTTATTTTGTATTAATTATATTCAAAACACAACAAATTGTATTTTGTATTCATTTTGCATGGTATTATGTATTTATTTTGTATAAATTGTATTCAAAATACAATTAATACAACTGTATTTGTCCTCTCTTTGATTGGATACAAATACATTTGACAGAGAGGATGAATGCATATTGTATTTGTATGAATACAAATCAATTGATACAAAATACAAAATACAATTTTTTGAATACAATTAAAATAAGATATTACAAAACTCTCTCCTATATCATGCTCAACCACCACACTGATGCTTTTTTGTTTTCTTACATCAAAACCCTAAAGAAAAAGGAGCAAAAATGGTCTAGGTAGTTGTTGAACTGCTTTTTTGCTCCCTTCCTCGCTAGATCTAAACTCTAACTAGGTGCGTATGAAACGCCAACTGCTTTCTTGATTTTCTTTTTCTTGATCTTTCCTGTGGGGTGGTGTTGGAATGTTTGAAAAAGCTTCTGATTTTTTTATTTAATGAAGCTACACTCTTGCCTTTCTTGTATTTTGAGTGGGGGAGAGGGAGAGAGAGAGGAGAGGGAGAGAGAGAGGAGAGGACAAGAGAGAGGAGAGGGAAAGAGAGAGGGAAGAGAGGCAAGGGAGAGAGGGGACATAGACAGAGGGGGCGAAGGATCCTATTTATAGGCACTACATGTAAGAAAAATATTATTAAATTGTGCCTAAATTCTTATATTGAGACCCTATTTATAGATACTAAATTAGACTCTTTTCCCAACTAGGATTCCTATTTCTATTCTTATTCCTATTCTAACAAGTAACAACTATATTAGAGTTTTGGTACTATGAATATTTTTAGTTCTTAGGGGTTTATTTCCGCACAATTGTTTTGATTATTGAGTTGAGTTTATGAGGATTCAATTCTTTAGTTGTCTAAACTGTTATTACTACTTTATTTGATAAGCTTGTTTGGCTTAGTTGTTTGTTCTTCCACTAGGTGATTTAGTGTGAGTGTCACTCACGACAATTTGAATTGTGACAATATTAGAATTAAGAATGTCACAACAACTAAACATAAGAGAATATAATATAGCTTATATTTCAATTTTTTTAATGAAGACTTTAATAAATTATTATTCATAATAGAATAAACTTTAATTTCTCAAAAGTAAAGAATATATATCCAAAAAATCCAATATATGGACTCTCTTCGAAACTTAGGATCATGATGATTAAACTAAACTAATTAAGTTCACTATTAGCATTTGGATTTATAAATTTGAATTTTTGTTAGTCCCCGCAATTTAAGGCATCTTGAAATCCATTAAAAACATGCAAGCTGAATAATTCACAATAAGTTTATCAAAAATTAGAAAAAAGCTATTTATTTGCTTAGATATAATTATACTATACTTACTAGCTTAGTTAGATTGTAGTTTGTTGCAGCCACATAATTCAGTTTATATTATGACTTTTGAATGCATGAAGAGATACTTGAATTGAGAATGTTGAAATTTTTTAAATGCAAATCACGTTCAAATTATGTTGCTGCCTGCAACTCAAAGTTCTTACTTTGTCACATTCACTAAGTTCAGTTTATATCACTTTTGAATGCATGAAGAAATGCTTGAAATGAGTGTTTTTATTGAAGAGTTTGAAAATAAATAAAGTAGTTTGGAAAATATAATTTAAAGTCTCAATTATGAATTATGTACTTCTTTAACTCTTTGACAAAAATATTAAAATTGACATAGAGTCATCACTTAATTTTTAAAAAGAAAATTAAGAAACCTTAATCAAATTTTAAAAGACTTGAACAAAAAAATTCTTTAAAATTCCAAAATTCAGGTAAGAATTTCAGTGATATTCAAAGGTGGGTTTTAAGTACTTGAGAGTTTTCACAGACATGTTTACTGACCAATCATTTATTTTGCTAATTTCGAAAACTTGAACATACTTACCTATTTTTAGAAAAATGATAAGAAAAGCATTGAATTGATTATTTTAAAAATGATAACTTTGAATTCATTTTTCAGCCTTTAAACAAGAGTAGGCAAGATTAACGAACGTCAAAAGCATTCAATAATTAAAAATAAATTAAACGAGACTTCGAATAAAATATAGCGAATTTAAAGAAAATTCAATTAGGTTATAACTATAGAATTTAACAAATAATTACAATTAATAGAATAATTTATAATGAAAATAAAACTAACCAAATTACAGTTGAAATAAAACTAAATACTACAATTGAGAGAAAAGGACCAAAATTATCCCTTATATTTTCCTTAAGACTCAGAATAATCCTCATCCTTTTATAGAAAGCACTAATAGTCCTCCTCCTTTTTAAAAATGGTGCAGTTTTAATCTTCCAAACATTTTCCATCAAGTTACACGTTTAGCTCCATTTGTCCATTCATTAAAAAAACGGCAAAGATAAATTATTGAGGTCACCAAATGAATAAATTTTAAGTGGTAGGAAGCCTACCGTAGGATTCATGGTATTCACAATTAATATTCACCTCATATATTAGTTCGATTTATTAATTTATAAAGATACTAAATCATTATAGAAAAGTTAGGATATGGGTTATTAATGTATTGATTGTCAATTAACTATTAAATTTTTTTATTAATATAAACATCTAAACATAATCAAGTTAACTGACAATTCAACAGTATGCAGCATCAAAAATATTATATATTATAAAGTTAGATATTTAAATATGCATATCCAGAAGTACAAATGAAAAGATTACGAAAAACTAAAAATATATACTCCTAGTATATATTATTAATATGTAACTATTGATCTAACAAAGCAAAACATGTAAATTATCCAGAATTTCAGAAAAAAATACGTCTTAAATAAGAACTTGTTATTACCGATTAAGCATAAAATTGTAATTTAATAATTATTATCAAATTATTCGTTACTCGTCAAGAAAAATCATAAATCATTAGAATTAATAATTCACAAAAATAATTATAATCTAAACCACTATCGAATTGTAATTTTTTTTGAGCCGTGAATCTTTCAAAAATAATATTTTTATCAAAGAAGATAGAGGTAAGATAAGAAAATGATCTTTCGAAAATAATATTATTATCTGAGAAGGTAGAGGTAAGATGTGTACACTGATCTACCCTTTCATTATTCATTTCGAAAGCTATTATTTTTACGAAATCATAAATTTAATAAACCATCATCAATAAGTCAATAATATTTTGTCAATTTGAGTTATTAATTTTGATTGTGTTTAATTTTAAATAACCCTACCAAAAGATCGGAGACAACACCAATATAATTGTTATCTTCTGTATTAAGATTAGCAAACCAGAAATAATAAAAGATGAAATGAAAAACACAAAGAACTATCCGAGTCCACATAACTCACTGTGTGTCCTTAAGAAATTTAATCCCTTCAAGTACCCGAGGTTACAGATTAATTCCTCCCAAGATAAAACGGATTAACCATTAAAGAAGTAGCGGTACCTCAAACTTCGATAATTTCAACGAACTCAAAATGACAGCAACGAATCACACACACAGACACGATCGATCAATTTTGTTTTGTAAGAAATGTATGCAAAAGAAGGGAAGAATTCGATGCAGAAAAATGAGAGAAAACCTCTCTATTTATAGCCAACAAAGGGTAAAGGTCACAACTCTTAGGAAAGAAGACAACTTTTCATAAAGGTCACAACACTTTTGAAAAGACACAACCTTTCAAATGGTCACAACCCTTTAGAAAGGACACAACTTTTCATAATGGTCACAACCCTTTGGCATAGTCACAACCCTTCAGGAGAGTCACAATCCTTCATTTCCTGTTCACACCTTTAAAACCCAACAATAATTACTATATAAATAAATCTGCTCCCCATAATAATATGGAGATTATAATAATGAAAAAATCTGCTCACAATATAATCACTTCACTTCTTCCTCTAGAAAGGAGAAACTTGGTCATATCAATTTAATGCAATCATGCATATGAGCGACTTCCGTTAGTGATTGACGGAAAAAAATTGACAGATTAAAACTGCACCATTTTTACAAAGAAGAAGGATCATTAGTGCTTCATATGATAGGATAAGGATCATTTTGAGTCTTAAGACAAAGATAAGGGACTGATCCTTTCTCCTACGATTGAAATAACTAATACAAAAAAAGGGATTTAGAAGAATCCATTGGTGGACTTGAATCTTTTATCCATTTAAACTTAAAGCGCTGCGAATTTCAGCCACCCAACATTAACTTCCCTTCATTTTTCTTGTTTTTTTTAGGTGAGGCTCTTTCCGGGTAATGATACTGAAATAATGAGAAATGAGATTGAAACAACGAACACGACAACAAAGAATACTTTGACTTTATCAGAAACACACACAAAAAAATCTATAGAATTAGGTGACTTCTTGAGATAAAATCGATGTAGAATTAGGGATGAGTTTGAAATTTTCTTAATGGAAACAAATTCGATGAAAGGGGTATGATAAATTAAATAAATGAGGCCGTGTAACTCGTCTCCAGAATTTTTCATATATTGGTCTTGTACTGGTCGTATGACTTCTATACGAATGATAAAGGTAAATTTGCTAGTTTCATTATTCATCATTTTGTGAGAGATGAAGAAGAGGTGCACTATGAATGATTTGGGGTGTTCTTTTACGGTAAGTTTCATCTCTACATCACATTTGATGAAACAAATACGAAACAAATTAAGGATTTTATTAATTAACTAAGGTTCGTAATTTTAACAAAGTTAGATAATTATTTAATTATCAAAATAAAAAGTAATTATAAAACTAACTATAATTTAATTAATTCAAGAAAAATAAATACGTATTAAGTCAAACACTATTTTTTAGATCATTTTCTAAACATTTATAAGATAATTAAAGTCGTATAAATCTATATATAAATGTATGGAAGTACACAATTTTTTCCCCTCTAAAATAACAAAACTATCTTAAAAATTACTTGAAAATAATTTTTGAATTTTAAAAAATAATTACTTTAAATTATGGACGGTTAAAATTGAGTGTCAATAATGAGAAAGATGAAATTTATGAAATGCAGACCATTATGCAATGATGTTGCTACAACTCAAGCACCAAAGCATTTTTTATTAAATAGTCTAGTTAATAAGATATTAGTCATTTCTTTTACAATATATTACATTGGATATTGTTATAAAAAAATTATTTATTAATATAAAAATATGAGTAATTCAATTCGAAGTTCTAAAATGTTTATGTAAAAGTAGATACTAGTTTTTTTTCCTTTCTATTTATATAAAAATTAAAATCATAAAATTCACAAATAAAATTTTTTGGGCCTCAAAATCCCCCCTCCCCTCCCCCAACCCCGTGTGTATGTTTGTCTCTCTCTTCAGCCCAAAAAACATTTCACATAAATATGATAATTGTATTTTGTATTATGTATCATATGTATTTGTGTTCTATATCAACTGTATTTTGTATATGTATCAATTTTATGTGTATTCTGTATCAATTGTATTATGAAAATTTGTATTCTGTCACTTGTATTTGTCTATACCAATTGTGTTCGTTAATATAATTGATACAAATATATTCGATAATTATACAAATGAATTGTATCAATTGTATTTAGACAATTATATTTCAATTTTTGTATCAATTGTATTCGTTATACAATGAATACAACATGTATTCATCCTCTCGCTCGCTTCTCTTTTCCCTCTCTCGATTTCTCTCACCTCTCGCATCCCTCTCCCAATCTTGCTCGCCTCTCTCATCCCTCTCTCAATCTTGCTCGCCTCTCTCATCCCTCTCTCAATCTCGCTTGCCTCTCTCCTTCCTTTCCCGATCTTGCTTGCCTCTCTCCTCCCTCTCTCGATCTCGCTCGCTTCTCTCCTCCCTCTCTTGATCTCTCTCGCCTCTCTCCTCCCTCTCTCGATCTCGTTCGCCTCCTAAAATGAGTACAATTGTATTCATTTTGATGCAAATCAATTGCTTAATTGTATTCGTGATACAACTTGATACAACGAATACAAAAAACATTCAACCTCTCTCCCAGATCTTGCTCGCCTCTAACCTCCTCCTAACATGTAGCTATAATTTATAATTAAACAAACTATAACTATAACTCCCTAATTAAGCCCAAACTATAGTCATTTTTGAAAAATTCCCTTTTAAAAGACAACATCAACCTAAAAGGGCACTGGAACAAATTTGATATTTAGTGCCTAATTATTTTCACCAAAATATCTTATTTCATCATATTGTATATCTTTTTTGACAAAATCTCTTTTTGTCAATCCTTCCTAGTTATATCATGGGTCATAAAATGTAAATAAATAGTTATCATTTTCTTTTCTTTTTTATCAAAGTGCAATTTTTTAATCAAAAGTTTTAAAACAATAACAAAAAAAGAGAAACAAATCAAAATGTAAAGACGTGTGGGGTTGGGGTTGGGGGGGGATGCCTTACTAGGTGAAGAGTCTCCCACGCATTGCCCCTTATCCAAAGTCTTACCCCTTGCCCATTGAGTCCGAAATCAAAAAGGGTAAAATAATTGAGCAAAATTTTCAGAAGGGCAATGAAAATTGAGGATCAAACCTAAAGGGAAACATTTGAATAGAAGGATAGATGTCGTTAAATCGTTGGTTGGAAGGCGCACACTAATATGCACCTTGAAAGGTGCACGGTGACATGTGCCTTGTAAGGCGCATACTGACCTGAGCCTTACAAGGCGCATGACAATGTGCGCCGTACAATGACATTAAAAAATATTTTAAAATATTAATATTCCTTCTCTATTATTTATTCAATCATTTTGTTGATGTGTTTTCGTGTTTATTTTTTTCTATTTTCACTATTTATATGTCAATAAAAATGTAAGTGATACTGTCAAGTTTAATAGTTTTTTTAATATAATTTTATAATATTAAGGACAAAATATAAGGGACATGAAAAAAATATAAAGGATAAAACTTCTAGACATTGCATATTATTTTAGAGATTATCGTCTGCCTCGACGTGGTTGTTGTTGTTGTTTATGTGTACCCGTTCCGCACAAGGTTGGTATGTGTGACCTTATTATTCTTCGAGGGTTGTTAATGTCCTGCAAAATTAAATTTATTACTGAATTGTTTTTATATTTTAAAAATGTGAATATTGAAATTTTGCCCGTTATTATAACATACATATTGTTGTGGAGACTCATTAATTAATGTTGTAGACACGTAATTTTTGATCGAACCTAAAATTTTATACATTTTTTAGAGCTGAAATATTTTTATAAATATAAATTAAATATTTTGACTTTTATCTTATTTTTATTAAGTTTATTTTTAAAAGATTTGAAAACAACAAAAATAGAATCACTTTTTAAGGTAAGTTTTATTTTCAATTGTTTAAAAAGAAATGAAAGATGACAAAAAAAAAATCTATATTATTTTAAAATTAAGTTTTTATAAATAAGCTAGTATTATTTAATTGATTTTTTACTAGCTATTTGACTTTTTCTAATTAGCTTTTTATTAATTTAAAATAATTAGTTGATATTTTATTATAGTTAATTATTATTCTTTTAAAAGTAAAATAAAACTAAAAGTAAAGTACAAATAACCTAGATAATCTCATACCCCACAACTCCCATATACTCGCCCCTATACTACTACATCCCCAAAAACCGTCAACAACTAACAGACACCCCTATACACACACGACTGAAAAAATAAATAAATCAGTAACCCAAAAAGAGACCCACACACCCACGTATCTGGAAGAAAAAAGAGAGAGAGAAACGTATCCTATATTTATACCACACAACATACAATTAACGGAGACGGAAGGATCACAGAGAAGAAGAAAAAAATAGAGCAAAAAGCAAAGAGAAGAAAAGTGAATTTTTATTTTTGTGAATTAAGTCTAGAGTTCGAGGTTTCGTTTGTGGTTTCAAGTTCTTGGATCTTTAAAGTTAATTTTGAACTATTAACTTTGGAAATCAATAGATCACAATAGTTGTTTTTGGTGAAATTAGTTTTCGCAAAGAGGTAACTTTCAATTTCCCCTTATAGTGAAGATGGTTTTGAATAAATAATATAGTGTTATTTGTATTTGTTGTCGTGATTCTGTTTTTAGTTAGTTATGTAATTGTTTATGTTCATTTAATATAATTATTATTATTATTATTTTTGAAGAGTTATTCTTGTGTTGGTATATTCCTCCGAATGAATTTTTTGAAGCATGTTTTATTTTTATTGTTTTGTGTCGAACAAATGTTACGTAATAATGATGAAAAATGGAGTAGTTTTTTTTTCGCATGTATAATATGTCAAGTGGTTTAAGATTTTATTGTTTACCATTTGCATATAGTTCATTAAAAAGATAACGATGGACAAATTATCTATAATGTTTGAGAATAATAATAAAATTGATACATTAAGTGGTACTGAAAAATTATTATTTTTGGATATGCTTTCCAACTTGTATTTTTGCGTCTATCATTTCTTTTGTTCTTTTGTTTGATTTAGATTTAGCTATAGGATAATATACATATATATATATAATAAGGATTAAGGAAAAATTAAAAAAGGGAAGAAGAGGAACAGAATGTTAGACAATGAAAAAGAAAGTTTTTTAAAAAAAAAAAGAAAACAAAACAAAAGAAAAAACGTGCAACTAAAAATACATAAGAAAAACAAAGGAAAATTTTCTTTGAAATTAAATTTGCCCCATTTCTTTAGAACTTTTTTTTTTTTTTAAATAATCCTAAACATAGAATGTTATTTCCTATATTAAATTTAAAAAAAAACAATCCTAAAATAACTTGAACTCTAAAAAATTTCCACACAAATTCTAATTCCTAGCAACTAGATATCTCTATATATATATTCTACCCATAATAACATAAAAAAGAAAAATACAAATACACAATAAAAACGTAAAAAAAGAAGAAGAAAAATACGAGAGTTTCAAGTTTCAAATTCGTAAAGGTCCATTTCTTAACTTGATTCTATTTTGTCTTAAGTAAATTTATGCCTTTGTACATATTTTCATTAATGGACAGTTTTGAAATAAATCAAAGAATAAGGGTGAAAATATTTTTTATTATTATTAAATAATACTATATTCAAAAGCTAAGTCAAGCAAAAATGTAAGTCAATGAAGCGACCGTGCTAGAACCACGGGACTCGAGGGGTGCCTTACACCTTCCCCTTGGTCAATAGAATTTCTTATCCAGATTTCTAGTTCGCAGACCATTAAAAATTAGAGTCAACTTCCTTTTGATTAGGGGTAAAAATTAGGTGACTTGGAACACCAAACTCAATTCCAAGTGGCGACTCTGAAATAAAATAATCCCTTTTCGAAACGTCACTTTAATTGGAGAAACTCTATTTTCAAACATTTCGTTTGGGGAAAAATAGGGGTGTGACAAATGTTGATGAAAAATATTCAATATTCACATTTTTAAAATATTAAAACAATTCAATAATAAATTTAATTTTGCAGAACATTAACAACCCTCGAAGAACAACAAGGTCACACGTACCAACCATGTGTGAAACATGTAGACATAAACAACAACAATCGCGTCAAGGCAGACAATAATCACTAAAATAATATGCAATGTCTAGAAGTTTTGTCCTTTATATTTTTTTCATATTCCTTAAATTTTGTCCTCAATATTATTAAATTACATAATAAAAACTATTAAACTTGACCACATAACTTACATTTTTATTTACATATAAATAGTAAAAATAGAAAGAAAAAAAAA
Source organism: Solanum piurae (assembly GCA_029582685.1). Lineage (NCBI taxonomy): Eukaryota > Viridiplantae > Streptophyta > Magnoliopsida > Solanales > Solanaceae > Solanum > Solanum piurae. The sequence goes on from JAJOOO010021499.1 coordinate 10,731, forward strand.
ACACGAAAACACAACAAGAAAATAATTGAATAAATAATGGAGAAGGAATATTAATATTTTTTAAACACTTTTTAATGTTGTAATTGTAAGGCGCTGACATGTGTCTTGAGTCTTGTAAGCGTGTGCCTTCCAACCAACTTACATGCGCCTTTCAACCAACGATTTAACGACATTCATACTTTCATCCAAATATTGCCATTGTGATTTGATCCTCAATTTTCTTTGCCTTTTTGAAAATATTGCTAATTTTTTTTTGTGTTTTTGACTCCGGACTCTTACCCACATGTGGGTGGCTTTGTCTTATAAGGCGTTTTGGCCCCACGTCTTCCCTATCAAATTTTGTCGGAGATGAAAGCAAAAAGTTACTTAACATGTACTAATTTTGGGAGATCTACAGATAATAATTAATTATCATAGTATCTCTACTTTGTGAATTTTGCCTTGGTTAAATTAAAAATTAAGGTTGAAATATATGTTGATTAATTATACTAGTTTTTAGCGGTAGAAGTATCTAAGTTAATAGAAGGTGTAAGTTGAGATATTATTTATCATGTGATATTGCAGGAATAATTAAGAATGATTCTTTTGAAGTCGTACTCAATTTATCTTAATTTATACTTTTTTTTTAGTTTACTTTTATTTGTCATTGACACATTTAGGAGTGAATTTATCTTATATCAAAGCGTTTCACGAGATACTGCTTGATTAATTTTTTTATTAAATATGTTTATCTAATTGAAAAAAAAATTCAGAATATTTGGTTAAATATAGTAGAGTGACACTACTTAACACAAATAGTAGCATAAGTGGTTTGACGCCTTAATTATTTGTTAGACCTTGAGAGTTCGAATTTGTAGCTTCACTTTGTGTATTTTTTAAGTAAAATTTTCAGTTCAATGCTTTCCTATATATATACCTCTTACAAATATTTTGTGTACGCTACTGGACACACATATTAAAAAATAATAATTATTGACATGATTATTTTACCACACTACTTCTTCTAAAGTCGTACTCAAATTGATATTCTCCAACACGAGTGGTGTTGCAATAAAACACTCAAATTTAGACATGTAAACCTTCGATACGGGACAAAGAACAACCATCAACACTCACATTAAGCATATTATTAGCCACTTTATTATGTCAGTCAGTTTGCTCTTCATGTACTTAGATCTGAAGTTGAAGTGCAATAAAAGTCAATCTTTCCTAGTCAAATTTATTTCTTCTTTCTTCTGTCATTCTAAAACAACACTTGTTTTTTCGATATAAGAATATTTCAAATTTTCAATGACAATTGGATTTTTTTACCTCAGGTTAGTAAAATTCACTTGGTTGGATGGAGAATTCAGAGTGGCGCATTATATTTACTTAAAACTTTTCTTCTAGTGCAATCATGTATAAATTGTATGAAAGATCAAGTTACTAGACTAATCTAGTTTCAGCTCAAATTACTAGTTATATATTGTACTCTTAACCTGTTAAAGACTTAAAGTGATTTCTTAACCTATTTAATTTTGCACTAGAAACTAACCATTTCATTTCATAAATTTCTCTAAGTTGAAAGAAGAATATGTAATGACTCTGAAGGTCATCTTTGGAAATTTTTAGAAAAAACTATTTTGTTCCTCCCGAGTCTCGATAGCTGTTTCGAGTCATGTTTGGTCAATTTTTGAAGTTGATTTTGAAATTGGATAGAAAAGTTGGAAATTTTGGAAGTTTTAGAGTTTTGCAAGCTTTAAGTTATTAAAAATGGTTTTTGCCAACAACGGAGCTATGCGTTTCGGAATGGAATTTTGTCAGTCCCATCAGCCATAGAATGTGAAATTAGGTGTAGAAGTGTCGTCATTTTCAATTTTGAAGTCTTTTTGTGGAATTGAGTCTTTGATTTGGAAGTTTAAGTATAATTAGGTCAAGAGTTGACTTTGTCAATATTTGGAGATTGGGTGCTCAGATTGAATTTCTGATGATTCCATTGAATTTGGAGGATGATTTTAGGCATAGGTGAGGTCTTTGTTGAATTTTCAGTAGTTCTGAGAGCAGTTTGATATTTTTGAGTAAAGTTGGTCTATTGCGACTTTCATGGGTTTTCGGGTCAAGAAGATCTCAAATCCGTATATCAATGGTTCCATTAAGTTTGTGTCACAACCCGATTTCTCGAATCATGATGGAACCTACTATACCCTACCAGTAAGTAAGCCAACCCGAAACCCAGAACATCAAGCAATGAGTGTAAGGGTAGAAACAAAAGTAGGTAAAATTTAAGATAACAACATAACCAGGCGGAAGCAAACCAAACATATATACAAATAAAGATCCCTCCCAAAACCTGGAATTCACTAGTACAGAGCTACTAACAAAACGAGTACAAATCCCAAAACTGGACCACAAAAACTGAACTGTCTCGAAAGGTAAAAGACAAGTCTATATATACAGATGGAGATTGAAATAGTACAAAACGTCGTGTGCTCACCCCCGTCTCCGGATCAGACTACTCCAAACTGGATCAACGCTAGCCACTGGTGCTCGGACCTGCATCACGAAACAGATGCAGAGCGTAGCATGAGTACCACAACAACAAGTACCCAGTAGGCATCATAGGCCGACTGAACTTGAAAAGTAAAGGCAATATGAAAAGAAGGAATAACACAAACCGAAGTCAAGAACGAAACTCTAACTAACAATGGAATGCACACGAGTGTAGAAAGAACTAACTAAAGTAATCTATAAGCTAACTACACCTAACTGGACCCCCATAAGCCCAGAAGTTACACTCGTGCGCAAGTTTAATAAAAAACCGAACGGACCCCCATAAGCCCGACGAGTACACAGAATAATTATAACTAAAGAGAATTGCATATAAGAACTCAAAAATGGAGAAAACCGAACCAGAACCTCAACCCAATTAGTAGAATCTGACAGTACGCAGGCCGAACCTCGAACCGGATGCTCACCAGAAGTACCCAAGTAACCAATCACAAGTATCAAGTATTTGAGGCCGGAACTCTAACCAGATGCTCTGTATAGGTATCTGGGCAATAGAGGCAGGAACTCTAACCGAATGCTCTGTATAGGTATCTGGGCAATAGAGGTCGGAACTCTAACCGGATGCTCTATATAAGTATATGGGCAATAGAGGCCGAAACTCTAACCGGATGCTCTATATAAGTATCTGGGCAATATAGGCCGGAACTCTAACCGGATGCTCTATATAAGTATCTGGGCAATAGAGGCCGGAACTCTAACCGGATGCTCTATATAAGTATCTGGGCAATAGAGGCCGGAACTCTAACCGGATGTTCTATATAAGTATCTGAGCAATAGAGGCCGAAACTCTAACCGGATGCGCTATATAAGTATCTGAGCAATAAAGGCCGGAACTCTAACCGGATGCTCTATAAAGGTGCCAATGTAGCTGTTGAAAGAGTCCCAATCGAGTCATGCTCATAAATGTCCGTGGAACGCCGTCCACACTTAGCCAATCACTACAAGTCCTTAGAACCGAATCAAAAATCAAATTCAAATCGCGAAGCAGAACTAGTGTCGCCGACTTAACTCGTGAAGCCGTAACATCGGGGAAATAAGGATAACTATCGTCGGAGCAAGCGTATCACCTAGCTAAGGCCCAAACTATCAGACTCAAGTCTGCTACACCAGTCTACAGGGATCTAAGTCGGCCGAGCGACGTCGGGGCAAAACTAAGGCCTATCGGATTCCGAATAATGTATTTCTAAGGCAAGTCCTAGTCAAACCTAATCTAAGGCCCAACATGCTTCAAATAAAAAGTAATTAAGCATGCAAACACTCCACATAGCGAGGAGGATCAATTAATAACACAA
>JAJOOO010021500.1:0-16390 GCA_029582685.1 Solanum piurae
GAAAAGAATTAAGGACCCACAAAGTTAAACTTAAAAGTGTTCACTAAACCCGGCTAAACTCGTCCTTTTGGACAGTGCTTCACTATTTCGGGCATAACGTTTTGCTCCAAGGTCGGAATTGGGCAAACTCGGTGGCGTTGGAAAGAGGACTCAGAGACCTTTAATTGGATAGGTAAAGGTCCACCTAATTCATTTTGAGCTAAAATATATGACCATTTAAAGTTGACCCTTACAACTCACTAGTTCAAAAGACTAGTTTCCGGACGTCACGGTCATTTCTCATCATTTCATCAAATTCTCAACTCCAAACTCACATGTGAGGCTCTAGTTTCACTATTTCGTTTTTAGGGTCGTTACATATAATGTTTCCAATTTATTTTATGTTCACTAAACTAATATTGATATAATTTTGAATTTGGTAGGATTGTGTTGGTGCTCTTGATGGAACATATATAAAAGGGGAGGTTCCTAAAGCGGTGCAACAAGCATATCGTAATCGCGAAGGAAGAACATCACAAAATGTCTTACATGCTTGTGATTTTGATATGCGATTTACCTTTGTTGTTGCTGATTGGGAAGGTACTGCACATGACAGTAAAGTACTTGAGAATGCACTTGTTGAACCAATGTCACAATTTCCATTTCCGCCACATGGTAACTTTAAATTACATCCTTAGAATAAATATTATTTATTTACACAAAGTTGTCTCATTTATGTCACATATGCTTTTAGTAATTCTTTATAAAATGTTTGTTGGTAGATAAATATTATGTTGTTGATGATGGTTTTCGAAATGATTTTTAGCTCCAAACAAAGGACTACATTATCATTTGAAAGATTACAGAGGAAGTGAAAGAGAGCCTTAAAATGCCAAAGAACTATTTCATTATAGACATTCATATCTGTGCAATGCGATTGAACAGACTTTTGGAGCTTGGAAAAAAGATTTAGAATACTGAAACAAGACATGAACCATTATGATACTGATACACAAATGAAAATTGTCATAGCTTGTGCAGTGTTACATAATTATTTGCGAGAATATCAAAGGATTGATGAAATATTTATGGTCTATGAGCATGAAAGATAGTTGCGGATGATATTGACCAACAAATGGCTCAAAGTAAAATTTTGGTGCGTCTTCTCGGTCACATGATCGAGAAATGCAAGTTCAACGTGAGGAAATTGTCTGTATTATGTGGGAGGATTATATTAAAGACTAGTACACTACAATTTTTTTTTTTTTTTTATTGAATTAAAGTTTGATGAATTAAAGTTAGATGAAACAGTTACTTAAGCGGAGACAAATAGCTTTGTAATAATTTATTATGCGATTTTATAAATTTTTGTTTATTTGTGTCACGCCCCGAGCCTACACCCTGGGCGGGACTGGCACTCGAGAACCATTGTTGGCCCCAAGTGAACCCTTGGCCTGGCTTACTTACTCAGCGGAAGACTTACTCATGATATAAATACCTTAAATAAAACTGAACTGCTCAATAATAAACTTAGAATGTATTAAAATAATCATTTACTGGCCAAAGTGGCAACTCAAGTCTCAACCATCAAAACAGGAAATAGAAAGACTCAAGAACTAACATTACTAGTTGTCTATCTATGAAGCCTCTAATAACTGAGATGGATGTCGGGACAAGACCCACGACATCCTAATGAACTAGATACTGCAAAAGCAATAAAAGGGGTCCTCCGGAGGCAAAGAGGCTCACCAACAAACTCTAGAGCTCAACTAGAATTAACGATGCACTGGATGCTGATCCTGGTTACATGTATCTGCATCATTAAAAGATATAGGCCAAATGGAATCTATACATTGAATGTACGAGTATGCAAGGGGAAAACTAAAACAAGACATAAGCTTGAAAGGAACTGAAAGAACAAACATGGTCTTAACTTAACTGAACTGAACTCATTTCAATATAAAGCAATAACATAAATGCAATATAAGGAAAATCTTTTAAATCATGGATATCAAATTTGTGTATTTTGAAATACAATAATAACTCTGTATGTATGCAAAGATACAATATAAACTCTAAAAAGTATATAAAAACACAAAATACTGCTATGGGAGTTTCTCTAACCGAAAACCATCACGTAAAAGCTATTGTGATGATACAACGTTTTGCCTCACGCTGCCAGGGCCGTCCTATACCTTGCTGAGGGTATAGAACCTGACTACTAAGTGGATCCACTAGTCTATGCTAAAAAGCACTAAGGAATCATCTAAAAAGTATGACGATGGTTATATGGTTTATGGGGGCTGGAGTTGTCTGAACTCTCTCCCATATCGGTGCTCAATACTACTCCCAAAATATGATACTAGCTCTTATGTTTAAAAACATAACTCTGTGGTTTGAGATAATTACTCAAAAACTAGCCCGAAGGCTCCCTTGGAAATCAGTGTTTCCTCTGTTGCTTAATTGTGAAAACATTTACTTTTTACTGAAAACTAGCTCAGAGGCTCTTTTGGAAATCTCAGTTTCCTTACAAATGTGAAATCATTTTTACTCTTTGGGAATACATAGTCCCGATATACTCTTTTGAAGAAATGAACTTCAATCTTTACTTTTTACTCAACTCAAAACTCAGGTCTTAAAACAAAGTCAAAACATTGGTAAAAGACTTGTGGAAAATTCTATGAACTTCTCTTGACTTGGCTCTTAACTTTCCTTGAATTTGAATTTATGGATTCAAGGATTGATATTTGTGATAGGAAAGATCTCATGATGTTTATGAGTGTTTTTAGATAGTTAAACATGAGAAACGATCAAGAAATCACTGCCTGGAAGCAAGTCCGCGACGCGGAGATGCATTTAATTATTTGGTTGCGAAATAAATTTTGAGACAGAACGGTCCGTGACCGCTCTGCGACGCGAGAGAGATTTCTGTGAAATAATGGGGCAAGTCCCCGACGCGGACTGGGGCACCAGATTTGCCCGACTTTTTCCTTCTTCGTTTTCTAACCCCAATTCACCTAAGTTCCATTCCTTTTCTCCAATTCTCTTTAGATTCAGATACCCAGTATATGTACACAAGAATCTAACTCAAACAACTCTAATAATCGACTCTATAATCTCAAGAAACTCCTCAATCTCATCCTACACTACAAGAAAAGATACTTATTGCTACGAAATCTAAGCTATGAATTTGAAAATTGTAGCTATTAGTTAGTAATAGCCATAAAAATTCAAATTTCATAGCTATCTTAAAATTCGTCAAATTTTTTAGCCATGAATATTAAGTTGACAAAGCTAAATCCTTATATTTGCTTTAATTGTTAACAATCGTGGCAATAACTATCTAAATAGCTACAATTTTACTGCTACAATAAAATTTTGTAGCTAATTATAACTTATTTGTTACGCAATAAAAGCAATTGTAGCAATAGTAACCCTTTAGCCATAATAAGTTATTTGAAACAAAATATTGTGGCTAAATAAATAATTTTTCTTCAAGTTATAAAACGACGTGCCAATTGTTAAAAGAAGTAGCTATAGAGTTTTTGCTATAGTAAAATTCCGTAGCTAATTATTATTTTTTGCCACGAATTTAAATTTACCATAGTAATAATAACCTTTTAGCCACAATAACTTATTTGGAGAGATATTTGTAGCTAAATAAATAATTTAGCTTTAAGTTATAAAATATTGTGGCAATAATTAAATGAAATAGCCATAGATTTTCTTCTATTATAAAATTTCATACCTAATTATTATTTTTCCCACGAATTTGAATTTGTCGTAGTAATAATAACCTTTTATCCACAATAAATTATTTAAAGAAAAAATTGTAGATAAATATTCTTTTAAATTTATAAAATTGTGGCATATTAAATATATAATCAGAGATTTTTTGCTATGATAAAATTTTATAGTTAATTATTAAGTTTTTCACTTGAAACAATATTTACATTTTATCCCTAAGAAGTAATTTAAATAAAATATTACCACTAAAAAAATATTATGTTTCGAGTAACAAAAAATTGTTGCAATGATCAACTTCATAGTAATAATTATTTTTCAAAATAAAATGATACAGCCATGTGAGCACAATTGAAGTTATACATTTTATCTGATATGAGGTGAAACGTAAGTTTTGAGGTGCTTCTTTTTGTGTTGAGAATTCATGTTATACGACTCGGACCTCCTCTATCGAACATTATATTTATCGAGCTAGCTTAATTAGAGATGTTAATATTTCTATCAATTCAATTTTACAAGATCTTAATTTTTAACTTTTAAATATAGTTTAAATAAATAGAAGTTATAAAAAAAAAAGAGTAAAAAAAGTTGAAAAAATAAATAGAAGTTATGTCTAATTAACTTGATGTAATTGTACTTTTTATATATAGAAAGATATGTATAATAAATTTACATTTTATTGAACAATGTCATATTTTATTTGAATTATTCTGGAATATAGATAGATAAATCAATTATTTATTGAATATAATTAATACACAAAAAAATTATATTGGCATTCAATTCTTTTTTTCTTATTTTAATCTTAATATCTTAATCCATATAATTTTTGTATTTTCAATTAAAACTATAAAACTACAATCCAAAATTCACATCTCTATTCAAATTCAAATTGAAATAACTAAATTTTGTGGAAGTATAGTTCCACTATAGTTATAGTTGAACAATTTAACTTGAATTTGAATTCATGGTTGAGATAAAAAAAATTAATTGATTTTTTTTAAAACTCTATCTTACAATATTTTTCAAACTTTAATTGTATGGTAATTAACATTTACCATCACAACATTATTTTTCTTCTCCAATTCTATATAAATAGATTAAATATATTTTCAGATATTGATTGTTTTATTTTATTTTAATGTATTCTATTTTAACTTGACATTCTAATACATATATCATTTTAAATTCATATACAATAATAACAATATAATAATAATAATAATAATAATAATACTAATAATAATAATATATATAATAATAATAATAATAAAAAAAATACTCAATATAGTACTACAATATGAGCTTTGAAGTGAGTAGAGAAAATTAAATTGAATTCATATATTTTTTACATTTTTAATTCAAACTAAAAACAGTATTTCAAAATTAAGTATGGTCATAAATTTAACTAAATACTATTCCCTCCATTTCATATTAGTTATCTATATTTCTTTGACACGATCTTAAAAAATTATAAATATGAAGGATAATTTTACTAATTTATCCCAGAATATTTTTTTTCTTAAACTTCACAAACTTGTTTACCCTTTTAAGAAGAATTAATTGTAAGGAAAATTGAGAAAATGTAATTAATTTTATCTTTCATTTCATAAAATTGACAAGTAATTTGAGACAACTATTTTTATTAATGTGTACAACTAATATGAGTCAATGATCTCCCTTAAACATTTTCTCTACCTCCATGTGATAGTAATAATATTTGAATATACCCTATCCTTCTTTGACCTCCTTATGAAATTTCACTAGGTATCTTATTATTGTTGTTATTTGATAACTAATATGAGACATAAGAAGTTATAAGTTCAGAATTTATTTTGAAAAGAAGAGTAGATAACAAAACCAATAAAGGACCAATATATTTTAGAATAATATTTATTTCATATAAATAATTGACTTTTTCCATCAACCTCAAGTAAAGTGTGTGTGTATATATATATATATATATATACTGATTAAGGCTGTGAACAGTGTTTGCCCTAAGTTTTAGCAGTTATAACTTCGCAACCTTCACTTAAGACCGTTAATGGATTTTTGAGAAGAGAAGTATAAAAACCAACTTTTATTTCATATCATAATTTTTACAACATACTACATATATAAATACTCAACATATATAAGAAATACTTTTCCCTGACGGGAGAAGTACTACTCACACTCACAACTACTCATACTCTTAAGGTACCTAACGTTTTTCCTCAAGTGTTTTTCTCTCAGAAAATGTAGTCTCAGTGCATCATTAAAATCAGCATCTTTGAGTGATATACAATATCTAGGGTAATACGTAAAAAGTAGTTTAGTGTATGCTAAATTTCCTTCCAGGCTTTTTCCTCAAGTGTTTTTCTCTCAGAAAATGTAGTCTCAGTGCATCATTAAAATCAACATCTTTGAGTGATATACAATATCTAGGGTAATAGGTAAAAAGTAGTTTAGTGTATGCTAAATTTCCTTCCAAAGTATTTTCTCTTGTAATTTCCATTATCTTTTTCAAGACTATATGGATTTTGTTTTCTAGGGACTTTGATAAAATGTTCACATGGAGTTTTAAGGCTTATCATATATAATGTCTGATGATAATCCTGAAATTGTTGTAAAAAATCATTTCCTAATAATAAATCTGTTTCCATATATATATATATATAATGGATAATTTAGAGGCAAAAAATAGGGCATCAGAACCCGTGGTCTTGTTGTAAAATTAGATATTTTATGTATATATTTTATAAAATTTGTATAATATTATATTCTGGCACCCATAATATAAGAAGTTTAATTGGTCCACATGATTAAATGTTTAGTTTTTGACCTTGAGGACTAAGGATCAATTCCCACTTGATACATTTTTTTGGTGCACCCATGTTCGGATCAATTCCCACTTAATACATTAATTTTGGTGCGCCCATATTTGAAAAATCCTAGATTCGCCTCTATATATAATAATTGTTGTATTTGTTAAATTTTATAGTTATAATAGCATTTGTAAAATAAAAGAAGCAAAAAATATATATATAATAATAAGAGATAATAATAACTATAAATAAAGCAAAAATCTTTCCCAAAATTATCTCTCCAGCCGTGCTTTGCCCTTCCCTTTCCCCATTTGGATCCAAAAATCAAAAGTTACAAAGCATCAAAATTCCCCCCAAAAACTTCAAAACCCAATTAAATAGCTTATTCCCCCTTCCCACTTACCAAAAACCTAGAAACCCTTTTTCCTCTTCCCACGCCATTTATGTCTGCTCCCTCTTCCCTCACCCTTTCTTATCTCAATTTTTTGTTTTATTTTTTATTTTTGATATTATGGTAATATATTTCTTTTTGTAGGTTTTACATGGCTTTCTTCAAGCAGATGAGATAAGCTTTTACAATATGAATTATTTTTACTTTTTTTACTCAATCATATACTCTAAATTTTTTATTATGTATAAGTTTGAGAAAAGATTGAACCACAAATAATTTATCATACACAATTATATTCTATATTGTTGTGAGAGATTGTTGTCATGATTTGAACCAATGAGTATTGCATTGAATTGTATATTTTTGTCAATTTAAAGGTAATTTTTTTGACCTAGGTATTAATTTAATTATTGGTATTGAATTTTAAGATCTATATCTAGGTATATCTACATGTTTATAGAAGTTTAAAAGTTATTGGTTGGATTACTTCTTTGCTTACTTTATATTATTTTTTTCTCAATTGCTAAACATTTTTGTAAAAAAAATTATTCCAGACATATTTTTTTCTCCTTCAAATTCTAAATCATTATTTTTTTGGTGCTATAATACTTTACCGTTATGATAGGCATATTTATGGAATAAGAGCATATAAATGGCAAATTGGAACCGATGTTGATCAAGCTAAAGTACAATTGAAGATTATTGTGGAAGGAGATCGGAGATGGGGGAAATTATGTTACTTTGGACTCAAACAAGATGATGTCTTACGAGAATTGTATATTGTGACAATTTTAAAAATTGTAAAATGTAATTATATGTAACTTGAGAATTATTTTGAAATCTCAAAAATGTATTTGGGATTATATTGTGTAACTTTTTTTTTACTAACAAAGCTTGTGGAAAATCCTTTCATATGTGGTAATGAGATTGTTTGAAATCTATTTTTTAGCTATATTATAAAAATTCTTGTGATTGTTAATGCTTATGGCAGTAATTTTAAATTTGTAGCAATGAATTTTGATAGATATAGCTAAATCTATATGTAATTATCAAAAATAGGTAATACATTTTCACTTGTCTTAGCAAATTAAAACTATTAGTAGCTTTAATTTATGTATGTTATGGCAAAGAGTTTGAGTTCTTAGCTTTGTGAAAAAAATATTTGTAGCAAATACTTTTATTTTATAGCTATAGATTTTCTAGTTTGTAGTTAAATACAAGTATTATTAACACAAGATTGAAAATATGAAATAGCCACAATTTTTAAATTTTCATAGCAAATAAATCAAGTTATTTGCCACAATAGAATGCATTGTGTCTACAATATAAAAATTGCTATAGATTTAATTTGTTGTGCAAAAGAGAAAAATTATTTGCTACAAGTAAATATTTCGTAGCAAATTCTTTTACTATCATAGCTACAACACAATTCTATAGCTATAAGTATTAATTCTTTGCCACAGACCATGTAAAGTCTGTGGCTAACTTTTAGCCACCCAACATCTTGCCACGAATGCTACGAAAAAATATTTTATGGCTAAAGTGTTTAGCTACGAAAAATTTCATATTTAGCTACAATGTGTTTGGTAGCATTACGTGCATTTTCTTGCAGTGCTAATTCAAGAACGAAAGTAAATTCAAGAAACATACATCAAGAACATTCAAACTTTTCAACTTTTTAGGATGAATTCACGCTGAATTAAACATGTTTGGTGCATGGGTGAACGAACCTAATGATGTGTGAACTCACATACCTCTTTAGGGATCAACCCTTGGCGAAACGACTTCGATTCCACAAGAACACTTGACTTTTCTCCTCTTGAGTTCTTTCTCCAAAAACCCTAGAATAATTTGGTAAAGCGTAAACTGATCTAATTCAGTTTAGACCCCTAAGTAATTACCAAAAACGAAATAATTTAATTGGGTAGTGAAAAAACCACAATACCCTTCTAAAATCCGGTCTTGACTTTCCTTATCTAGACAACCTAACTTCAAATGGGTATATCTCCATCATACGAACTCGAAATAGTGCAAACTTGGCGGCGTTAGAAAGATAATTCAAATATCTTTCCTACGGTATCTGGTAGCACACCTAACTCATCTTGATTTAGGAGTTATGGCCGTTTGAAGTTGACCCAAAACTCATACTTAACTTAACTTGGTCAAACTTTCCAAATTTGATTATTTCCAAAAATAAGCCTGCTTTCTAATTCTAGTTTCTTTCGAATAGAGGGGTGTTACAATTTGGTAAGATTGAATAAACAATTGGAGCTATTTTAATAGTTTTACAACTTATGAGATTCTTATGTTTATGAGAAAATATACAACACAAATTTTTTTTATCGTTTGTCTAAACAAAACTTCAATTTCATCTCATAATTCCATATTATGATATCATATCATGATTCCATATAATGATACCATATCGCATGGCCAAACGGGCCCTTCTGTAACTTAAAAAGTTGTCAAGTAAAAAAAGTAATAAGTTGAGGATGATCAACTTACAACTTTTGGCTTATTTTGGTTGAAAAGCTCTTAACATAAATTAAGTTAAAAAGTGCTTACAACCAAGTAAGGCCATACAAATAAAATTGGGTATGTAATACTATTTTGAAGTAGAATTAATTTTTCATGGACGTGATACTGTTGAACAAAACAAAAGAGTGAGTGGAAAGCTAAAGAGAATGAAGTGTTTGTGTATACTTTTAATTTATGAGTTCATTACGAATCTTGTACTTAGACACCTGAATAAAACACCACATTCAGGGTTGTTTTTACAACAATGCAATCCAAGCAAGTGCTAAAATAAACATGTTCTGGAGTTTATTGACTTGCCTTTCCTTATCCTGTTGTTTATTTAAAACAAAGCACTCCAAGAAAGGTTTAAGCAGTAGCACATTATATAAACTCATCATTTATGGGTTTAAGAATCACTTTCTTGAAAACCAAAGCAAACATTTCTCTATATGCTTATCAAACCATTTCTTCACTGGCTCGTAAAACCACAGAAGTGAAATAGTGTTTGCTGCCCCTACTACGTATCCAACAGCCGCGAAAATGAACTTCCATTCATCATCTGAGTCTGAGTCTGGTACCAAAGTTGGTGGCAGCAGGGAGAGGGACTCTAAGTCATTGCTTTCGCAATTGTTGTTGAGAGGGAACCCACATAGGCCTCTGTTTCCTTCAAAGGAATCTGCTGAGAATGTTTGAAATTGATTAGTTGATGGGATTTTGCCAAACAATTTGTTGAACGATAAGTTCAGAGCTGCTAAGAATGTGAGACTTGCAAGCTCTGAGGGGATCTCCCCGGACAGGTGGTTTGTTGACAGGTCTAGTGATTCAAGCATTTGTAGCATCCCAATTGATTTTGGAATTGGTCCCTCGAGGGCATTGTGTGACAGGTTCAGAACATAAAGTGAGCTGAGATTCCTGATAGTATCTGGTACCACTCCTTGAAATCTATTTGAAGAGAAATCAATAGATGTATAGACTCTGAGAATTTTCACAAGCTTCATCTCCATCCCTTTGTTGGTTATTGTTACTGTGTCCTGATAGTATAAGTTACTTAGTTGGAGGAACTTATACTGAATATGATTGCGTCCTGTCTCCACGTAATCATCAGCAACCATCATTCCTCTCCAATTTGAAAAGAATTCTGCATTCAACACACCAGTGAAGTTGTTGGAAGCTATATCTATGATCTGGAGAGTTCGCCAGCTATTTCTGGTTGCATCACACTGAACACTTCCATTGAATTGATTGGAGCGCAAGACTAGGACTCTCAGACTGTTTGAGTTCCTCAACATGCATGGAAAACAATCAACAAGTTTGTTATTTCCAACATTCAGGACCTCCAACAACATGCAGTTGACAAGTGATTTTGGTAGCTTCCCTTCAAAGGTATTCCTACTGAGGTCTAAAGTTGTTAGAGCACAACCAATCGGAAATGAATCTGGTACAACACCATTCAGACTATTGTTCCCTAGATTCAGCACTCCAAGAGTTATACTATTATTCAGTAGGCATGGTGGTATTGTTCCACTCAAGGTATTGTTCGAGAAATCAAGAACTAGAAGGTAGCCACCATTGCATATGGATTCAGGAATTATTCCAGTGATTCTATTGTTTGCTACTGAGAAAAAGGAGTCAACGGCAAGAGAATTTCCAATATCTGTTGGAATGGAATTGCTGAAATTATTGCTCGAGTAGTCCAAAATGATGGCAGAGTAAGGTGGAATTAGTAGGTCACCTTTTATAAGGTTGGAATGCAAGTCAAGGACTACAAAATTGCTGGAAACATTGTAAGGCTGTTCCATGTACTCCAGCTGATTGAAGGAAAGATTCAAGTGAACGAGATCTCCACCACCAATTCCCCAAATCCAATTTGGTATTGCCCCTCGTATTTGGTTGTCTGAAAGGTCTAAGTGGACCACCCTTGACTTATTCTTGAGATCAGGGAACTTTTGCAGTCGACAAGAAGCTAGTTTCAATATACTCAACTGGGGAAATGTGAAAGAGGTTGAATTGTTTCTACTTGCATCAACAGTCAAGTTATTGTAAGAAAGCTCCAGTCTTGAAAGGTTGCTCAGCCTCCCAATGAGATCAAGGGTCACTGTCCCACTAAAGAAGTTAGAAGAAAGTGAGAGGACCTTAAGCATCCCAATTTCAAACATGGACTTGGGAATTGATCCATTCAGGTGGTTGTTTTCCAAATCAATTGTATCCAACAGAGAGGAGGATGCATTGCGGAATTCGTCAACCTGGCCAACAAATTGATTGCTGTTAATAAAAAGCTGCTGCAAGGAGGGGAGCTCAAATATATATTCAGGAAGGTTCCCGTTGAGTAAATTTTCCCCTAAATTTATGTAGACAAGCTCTGAGAGTCCTTCAAAATGAGCTCTAGACAAGAGACCAGTTAGACCATTACGTGAAAGGTCTAAGTGGGTGAGTTTCTTGGACTGTCGGAAATATGGGATAAAACCAGTGAAGTTGTTAAAGGATAAGTCCAAATAAACAAGATTTGTTAGGTTTGGCATTGTGGAAGGTATTGGTCCACTGAAACCGCAATTGGAGAGCTCTAACCTGGACAGGCTCTGAAGGTTCGAAATGGACTCTGGTAATGAACCCGAAAAGTTTGTGTAGCTTACTGATATCGTCCTCAAAGATCCATTTCGAAGAAATATCGGAATACTACCGCGAAGCAACTCGTTATTTGACAAGTCCAAACTCTCTAAGACTGGTACCTGAAAGATTCTTTCAGGAAATGTTCCTTGCAGATGACAAGAGGAGAGGGTCAAGGTAGTCATGTTCGAGAAATTGGCAAAATATTCAGGAATAGTGGTAGAGATTTTGTTCTGATCAAGACGGATGACAGAGAGAAAGAGAAGCTTAGAAAGTGATTCATCAATAGGGCCTGAAATTTGATAATCACGCAAGCTCAAGATGGTCAAGTTAGGCAAATATGAAGATAAAGATTGACACCACTCAGTCCTTTGAGCTGAAAGATCAATCCCATCAAGGTAAAGCTCTCTAAGCTTTGTTGAGTTCTCAATGAAATGTCTCAAATTGGGATTCTCAAGTTTTAGTGGTTGGTCCAAGTCAGGGAAAAGAGTTGAGAGATCAAGAATAACTAGCTTTGTTAATCTTGATAACATCATATGAATTTGCCCGATAAAACCAGCATTGGATAAATTCAGGTACTTCAAGTTCGTGAGGTTGCCTATACCAACTGGTATGCCAACATTGAACCTGTTGTAAGCCAAATTTAGCTCCTCAAGGTACTGAAGACTGAAAAGAGCACTTGAATTCTCAATTCCACTAGAAATAGTCTGATTATTCAGTTCCAAGGCAATCACATGACCAGAGAGATCACATGTAACCCCATCCCAATTGCAACATTCACTTGTCTTCTGATTCCATTTTGCTAATTTATTTGACAAAGTAGAATCATATTGAAGGCTGCCCTTCAACTGCAGCAACAACGACTTTTGATCGTCAAGACATTGAGAGGAAACCAAGAAAATGTCATTTCCTGATAAGATTTGAAATAAAGGAATCAAGAAAAGCCATAGAAAGTAGAGAGTTGTCATCATTTTAATGCAAAATTGTTAGATGGATATGACTCAAGTATGCAATTAGAAGGAACTTAAAAAGGATTAACTACGCGTTTGTATTAATTCCTTCTACTTGTTTGATGTTAGCCCTTTTAGTTCATTCTGTGGAAGACTTTGAAGTCTCCTCTTTGGTCTTGCTTCATTGTATGGTTATAAATTTCATATCTACTATTCAACAAAAATATATAGTCATTTTCCCTTAACTAATCGTTGAAGGAGCTAATTAACTCTCAATTCAACGACATAGCGTTACCCATTGATAGGTAGTTCAATTTCTAACCAATATATAATGTGGTCTGTTTAGTAGTGAATGTGGTCTACTTTGCTCAGGCTATCCAGGATCATATATCATTATGTGAAAAGAATAGTTTTTTTTTTTTTGTAATAAAAATTCATTATGTATCTGCACTCACTGAATATGTTGTTGTTGTATGTATCCGACAATCACTTGATTGACTATCAAATTTTGTGCTGAATGGGACAAGCTAAGTACTACTTTCATACATTTCTGATTTATCTACTTCTTTATTAAAAATAATCATTTTGAAACCTCTGGTTAAAGACAAAGGAATCCCTCCGCACGTTCACAGAAAAAGGGCAGTTGAATTTGAATCTACCAAAAGACCAAAGGAGGGAAATTTGGAAGACTTCCACTAGAGTAAGGGTGTTTGAATTGGCTTAAAAATTGGTCAAATTTACTTTTAAGTCCGTTTTTTACTTATGAAAGTGTTTTATTTTTAATTTTTTGACTTAAAAGCGAAATAGCAATTAGCAAGAGCAAAGATGGGGTCGGTTTAGTTGGAGACCAAAAACTAAAAGAGATGTAGAAATTCCACGAGAAAAAAATTGAAGCAAAAGAATATTCAAATCAACCGTGTAGAAAATTAGTAGAGGCATATTTCTTTCTTTTTAAAAAAAATAAAATTGAATCATTTCTCAATTTGTATATGTCATGTTCGAATAAAAATCATGTTAATCTTCTCTATATCGTTCTAACTTTATCGGATATCCCCGAAAGGTTGTAATTGCAACATTTGCAAGGTATTGTTGCACTTCATACATCTTCTGTACATATAAGTTACAACAACCCCTTAATATTAGTATTAGGGAAAAGGACAATATTGATTTTCACTTATATTATTGAGATTCACATGCATAAGACAGAGAAAAAAAAAGGGGGACAAAACATCAACTTCAACTGGACTTATAGGGAGGACCTCATTAATAAAAAAAAATGCTTCAATTTCTTCTCTTTGATTCATTTTTCTATGCTCGTGACTCAAACTTTCATATGAATTTCGTGTCCTTTATCATTCCACTCTTCTTCTTCTTTTTCTATTCTTAATTAATGTTTTGTTTAGTATTACAATATTTCTACAAAACTACAATGTAATTTTGTGTATTTTGCTATCAACAATCTGTTATTTTTTAGGCGAGGCTTTTGTTCTATCAACACTACTCCACTAAATAATCACTTTTCAAGTGTCACATAAGATATTTTTTTAAATACGGTGAAAATTAATTACCTCATTTATGGCCTATGAGCGGAAGCTATTTTTTCTATAACTATATCTCGATTTCTAGCTTCATATTATTAAGATTTGAGCTAAATTTTCTATTTTATTTGAATTATACCATAAATTAAATTTTCCTCGACGATTGGGTAATTGAAAATGATTATATATTTTGGTTGATGAATAGGAGTAGATATGAAATTATTGTTGGAATTGTATGGTTATAAATTGTCGAAGAGATTGATCATATTTCTCCTCAGACCACAAAAGAAAGACACTCTTCTTCTTACTTCACCACCAATTAGTTTTTAACTATTTGTTTCAAAAAAATAATCATTTGACCTTTATATATTGATATTATATAATTTTAAATTAAAATTATTTGTATATATGGAGTAAAAATAGACGTGGATCAATAAAGTCATGACATGTGAAGAGCATCAAAAGTTATGTAAGGCACAATTAGATGAGACACATGGTCCAATTAGAAAAGGACACGTGGGTAATGGCTAAAATAACAGTATCACTCCGAAGACTATTGAACAATTCGCCCCAAAAGACCAATAATCAACATTAGTCATACTAAAATCATCCATAAGATAAGTTGGATGTTACTCTTTATTCTTAGAAAGTCATTAGTTGCATTATTTATCATGAGTAATGAGGATTTAGTACAAACAACCATCTCAAAAAAATGGCTCTTATAAAAGTTGTAGGGTTATTATCTTGTAAAGGAAATCGATCACAATTTTACTAAATATTTACTATTTTTCTTTAACAACTTCATCACTTGTCTGATTAAATTTATAGCATTAGTAAGCTTACTAGGGAGTACTTCCAACGCAGTGATAGAATCAAAATTTTTACTAAGGATTTCAAAATATAAAGAATTAAAGGTTCAACATTTGCTATATACACATAAAACATAATATTAACCATGTATGAATAGTATGAAAAATAACAATTATGCATTTGTGCAGATTGAATTAACTCCTATTTGTTTGATGTTATCCCTTTTGATTCATTCTGTAGAAGACTTTGAAGATTCTCATTCATTGACTCCTGTACAACACTTGTGGAAGTCTCCTCTTTGGTCTTGCTTCATTCATGAAAATGATACACTGATTTAGAACACACTTGTCTGAATAAAATAGTGTAATTTAACATCGAATAGGGTTCAGATAAATCCCTAGCTCATGTTGGCTTCGCTCCCGCTCTAGCGGGTAAGCGCATATATTGAATTGTTTTTCATGTTGACAAGGGACTGCTGAAATTGCATGTTTTTGCCAGTTAGTCCGTCGATTTTTATAAAATGTTGAGATGCAAAAATTACATTATATATATATATATATATACCCCATCTTTGCTTTTAAAATTAAATTCCCCTCAACTTTGGACAATAATCAAACTCCCTCCTTTATCCTATGCATTATCCATATTACCCTTGTTATATCACAATATGTAATACATCTTTATATTATATATAATTCATTTTTTAACCTAGGTATTTATAAATTTTTCTTTAAGTTCATTAAATATTTTTACGAATTTGTCACAAAATTTACTATTATTTTTGTGATAGCTATTTCAATATAATATGCATACATTTCTCTAAAAAAAATTATAAATCATTTTGAAACTTCTAATTAAAGATAGAGGGATCCCTCTGAACGTCCATAAAAAAAGATAGTAGATGCAGTTGAACTTGAATCCAGAGGAGAAGGGAAATTAGGGAGACTTCCACTAGTGCAACACTAAGTCAACAAAAAAATAACAAGAGCCAAGATGGGGTACTGGGTTTAGTTGGAAACCAAAAACTAAAATTAGAAGTAGAAATTTCAC
>JAJOOO010021501.1:0-18236 GCA_029582685.1 Solanum piurae
CTAAAAGTTATGACCATCTGAAGTTGACTCATCAACAATTTTCAGCTAACTGGCTGTTGACTCTCATCTACGGTCAGACCTACGGACCGTGGATCGAACGACGGTCCGTGTTGGTCGACCGTAGTTCATGTCAGAGGCTGGGTAAAGGAGGTCTTGATCCACGGACACAGACCACGGACCGTGGTCTGATCTACGGACCGTAGATCTGTCCGTGGGTCGAGACTTAGTCGATTTTTCTGAGCTGGTTTCTGGGGAAGTTTTCTGTCATAAACCATGGACCTGCAGGACGGACCGTGAGTCCATCAACGGTCCGTGGATGGTGTCCGTGAGTGCCACCTGTAACACCAGAAAATCTGAAATCTCCATTTTCGGATACGGGGTGTTACATATATATTCACCACATGCATTGAAACATGCCTATACTATGTAGAATAAATTGAATTCAAAATGTATTATAATTGTTGTTTATTTTTTCTCTTATTAACGATACTAAAATATGTTATTGTATTAAAAATGTTTAGGTATATATTCAACACATGCATTGAAACATGCCTATAATATGTATTATATATTGAATTCAAATGTGTTACAATTGTTATTTTTTTCTCTTATTAACGATGTTAAAATATATTATTGTATTAAAAATATTTAGTTATATATTCACATTGTGCATTGAAAAATGCATATAATATATATAATGTATTGAATTCAAAATGTATTAAAAGTATTATTTATATTTATTTATTTTATTAATAATGTTCATATTTTTTTAAAGATAAAATGCTAATCTTCAAAATATCCTTAAACATTAAATTAATTAAAATTTAAAAAAGAAAAGAGAGAGAAGAAAATGACCGAAGAAAAGACAAAATTGAAAGACAGAGAAAATGATGGAAGAAAAGAGAAAGAGAAAGAAAATGACGTAAAGAAAATAAAATTAGAGAAAAAATGACCGAAGAAAAGACAAGAATGAAAGAGAAAGAAAACGAGGTAAAAAAAAGAAATGAAGAGAAAAAAATGACTGAAGAAATGACAAGAATGAAAGAGAGAGAAAAGAGAAAGAAAATGACGTGAAGAGAAAAAAATTTGACCGAAGAAAAGACAAGAATGAAAGAGAGAGAAAATGATGGAAGAAACGAGAAAGAGAGTAAGAAACCGTATAAATAGAACAAAAAATATAAAGAGAAAATATGTTTTGTTATTTTTGATAATGTTATTTTCCGTAAGCGTACATATTATACCATAATTCGTAATTAATGCAATATATTATATTATTTATGTAAAATGACCTTTTAATTTTGACTTTCCACATGTCACTCTATTAGTTATTAAACTATAATGGAGGGGTATATTTAACCCAAAAGTATAACAAATAATATATTTAAACTATTTCCATTAATACAGAGTATATTTGACCATTTTCCAATAAAGTAATGACCATATAATATAGTAACATTTATCTTTGACCAACATAATTATCACTTTACCATTTTTCTTAATTAGCTCAATATATTAATTAGTACTTACCATGATTAATTAATGAAATTTGGGAGTAAATACAGGATAAGTATTAGACTGGATATGATTAAATTTTTCACTTGAAAGAGTAACAAATATTAAACTTAATTATATCACTAAAAGTGTCAAATGCCATTTAATTAAAAATAAAACATCCTTAATAGGAATAAGAACCATTCAAAGGTGTTAGACCTTATCTTACCAATCCACAATAGTCACCTAGTAGTGTAATTTGAGAGCTAGATTTCGTAACCAAAAAAAAAGAAAGATTGTCTCTACTTTAATTTATGTCCAAAATAGCTCATAGAAATTCATGATTTACTAGTTTTTTTTTCATCCTATAAATAAACCACAAAATCTCACAAAGACATCAAACACACAAATCTTAGTGAGTCTTATATATTATTTTTCTCTCTCCATTGGAACAAGAGTGATAGTTGTATACTAAAAGTAACCATCATGGCTATGGTGGTAGTGATACTTTTGATTTGCATCATTTTGATATCACTGAAAATTGCCTATGAAACTCTCTTATGTTACTATCTGATTCCCAGACGTATCACTAAAATCATGGAAAAACAAGGTGTGCGTGGTCCTAAACCTCGATTTCTTGTTGGAAATATCTTGGATATGGCTTCTCTTGTCTCCAAATCAACCTCAAATGACATGGATTCTATTCACCATGACATTGTCTCTCGCCTTTTGCCTCATTATGTCGCCTGGTCTAAGATTTACGGTAATAACTAATACATATTGATTTGTGACACTTTTTTTATTTTCAGTTCAGTTCGTTTTAAAAAGAATGAAATGTTATGTAATTAGTAACAATTTAATTGACAGGGAAACGATTCATTTTCTGGAACGGGACAGAGCCGAGAATGTGCTTATCAGAAGCAGATTTAATTAAAGATCTTTTTTCAAAGTACAGCACTGTTTCTGGAAAATCATGGCTACAACAACAAGGTTCGAAAAATTTTATCGGCCGCGGACTATTGATGGCTAACGGCGACGATTGGTACCATCAACGCCACATTGTTGCTCCTGCTTTCATCGGAGATAAATTGAAGGTACGAAACATATATTTTTTTATATAAAATTCTATCAAATAGAGTAATTTATATTTATTTATGAACAGAGTTATGCGGGATATATGGTGGAATGTACTAGTGGGATGCTCCAATCACTAGGGAATGCGGTTAAATCAGGTCAAGTGGAGTTCGAGATCGGAGAGTACATGACTCGACTCACTGCTGAAATAATTTCGAGAACAGAATTTGACAGTAGCTATGAGAAGGGAAAACAAATATTCCATTTATTAACCATTCTACAGCAAAAGTGCGCGCAAGCTAGCCGGCACTTGTGGTTTCCCGGAAGCAGGTAAATTTTTGGAACTCCAGCATCCATTACAATTTCTGCATCCTTTTTTTTCTTTAAAAGTTTTATAAGCACAAAACATTTGAAAGTGCTACTTAGAAAAAGCCAAAATTCAGTTTCGATTATCGAAATGGACTGTTGTGACTCGATTTCCGAGTAATCTCATCAATGTGATATATGCATTGGCGACTGGGTTGTATATTCAACTTGACATTATTAAACTTTTTCAAAAAAAATATAAATTCAGAACTCTTAATATTAACTCAATTTTGTTATTTTTTCTTTGTACAGATTTTTTCCGAGTAAATATAACAGAGACATAAAAACATTAAAAATGGAAGTGGAGAGATTACTAATGGAAATAATACAAAGTCGAAAAGATTGTGTAGAAATTGGGCGAAGCAATTCGTATGGGAATGATTTGTTAGGAATGTTACTAAATGAGATGCAAAAGAAAAGATCAAACAATGGATTCAGCTTGAATTTGCAGCTTATTATGGATGAATGCAAGACTTTTTTCTTTGCTGGACATGAAACCACTGCCCTTTTGTTAACTTGGACTGTTATGTTGTTAGCAAGTAATCCCTCTTGGCAGGATAAAGTTCGTGAAGAAATTAACCAAGTTTGCAAAGGAGATTCACCTACTGTTGATCACCTTCTAAAGCTTACTTTGGTAAGTGCTTGTAGTAATTTTAATTTTAAATGTGACTTTTTTTGGTGACTAGAAAGCTATGAAAAAATAACGAGATTAATCTGTTCGATGAAACTTTAGCAGTGGCAAAGGTCCACATTATTCTATCGTCACTTCATGTTTTTAATTGAGTTAGTCTTAATCAAGGATTCCACATTTTGAGATTTCTTTTTATTTTTTATTTATTAAAATTTGTTATTTAGTTAGGGAAAATACGAAAAAAATAAAAATTACTTATTATCATTCTTTGAGGGTCGATCTGTCAACTAAGAACTTGTCGTTCCACTGATCTTTAGATTCTACTGACAGCTTTGCTGCCATTGGGGTAATATTTTGGTACTCACAATGATTTAAATATTCCTAAGGTCCTTTTGGCTTCTTATTCTCAGTATAATTTTTATTTCTTACAGTTGAACATGATAATCAACGAATCGTTACGACTATATCCACCAGCTACTGTACTTCCAAGAATGGCATTTGAGGATTTCAAATTAGGTGATCTTAATATACCTAAAGGTTTATCAATATGGATTCCAGTTCTTGCCATACATCATAGTGAAGAAATTTGGGGAAAAGATGCAAATGAATTTAGGCCTGATCGTTTTGCCTCTAAGCCCTTTGCTGCCGGACGGAATTTCCTTCCGTTCGCCGCCGGTCCGAGGAATTGTGTTGGGCAATCATTTGCCCTAATGGAAGCTAAGATTATATTAGCAATGTTAATATCAAAATTTCGATTCACCATTTCAGACAATTATCGTCATGCACCTGTAATTGTCCTCACAATTAAGCCTAAATATGGTGTTCAAGTCAAATTAACACCTTTGAGTACTTAGAGAAATTGATTTTTGGTCATTAGAGGATTAGTTTTCCTCTTTGTTGCCAAAATATTTTTTTCTTTTTTTGCTTAAGAAGAGTTTTTGAGGAGGATGTTGGAGAATAGTACTAATGACATGCTAGCTTTATTATGTAATATCGAATTGAGATGAGTTTAAATGAACTGACATAGTCAGTGATGATTTATATATATATCTAATTGATCTCAATTTATTGGAACTGAAACGTAATTGTTATTGTAATTTTTAATTTGTGATTATGTAAATAGATAGAGTGATCATGGTGTGCTTGTAATCTTTTTAACAAAAATAAGTGAAGAAATACTGTGACTTTGGCTTTTGAGGTTGATTAATTATCAATTAATTGAGTGTGGTTCAGAAAAAAATGGTTTTGGAGATTAATGATTAGAATAAGAAGTCAGACAAGGAAGATATGATTAAGTTGATGAGGGTCTTTTTTTTATTTTTAGATAAGCACCCAGAAATATATTTAATTAAGTGATCACAACACAAAATTAGTTTATTATTGTTAAAAAGGTTTTACTTTTTAAACAGATTACTATTTAATAATTTTATCTTTTTCTTTTTTTATTTAGCAAAAATCAAACTTATGCCTAATAAGTCATAAATTTCTTAGAAATTGTAATCACGCTTGAATCATAATTTATAGGATATTATAAGACGTAAACAATATACTTAAGCTTCGTGAAAAAAATTATTTATTACAAAGGATAAAAATTAAAATTCGAAACAAAATAGGGACAAAAGTGTAAATTAACCCCTGCACCAATCCTATCATCTGCCTATACCACACGGAAAATATTTTCTCTAGAAAAAAAGGTTCTATAAAATAAAGAAAATGACTTCCTAACTAGTTAATTAGGGAAAACAAATTCCACAAACATTCTACATTGATGATATCGTCTTCATCCTCTCATAAACAAATTATCACTCCCGTAGTCCCTATTCGTACCACCCACACTCCTACTCCCTCCCAGCTTTCATAATATTTATTTATATGAATTTTGAGGTTAATAAAGCACCTCACGTTGAAGTTTGAAGATTTTGAATTCCGTTTAAAGTAAAGTTAAAATAAGCTAAACATAAACAAAAAAAAATTAAGGCGGCGGTAAGCGTCTAAAGTTTCAATCCTGAAATACAACAAAAAAGAAAGAAAAAATAGCAAGCAAACAACAATATTTATATTTGAATTTATGCAAAGGTTACAATCTTTATAAAATCTCTTAAGAAAAAGATATGTAATCCCCTGATTCTTCTCTTCACTTAAGATATGTAATCCCCTGATTCTTCTCTTCACTTAAGAAATGTAATCCCCTGATTCTTCTCTTCACGGATGTTCTTGATTTGACGGAATACTTGCGGCTCAACACTTGGAGCGAAGGCTTCTTTGTATGCGGAAGACTTGCAGAACACCACTGAAGAGCAACTATGTATTTATATGTGTATGTATGTCTCTTCTGGTCTTATGAAGACTTCTTTCTATAGGCTTGAACTACGGCTTTAGGGGTATTTTGGTCCAAGCAATTTTGACCCCTGCGCCTGAAGAATATGAGTTGGGCTCATGTCAACTTAATGGACTGACCCAAATGTTATTTGGACTTGATTTAAGTCATATAATTTTAACTTAAATATTAATCCGACTTTATTAACCAGTAATTTAACTTGGTCAACATATCATAAATTTAAGATTTAATCCAAATTTAGTATGGATTTATCAATAAAACTTCACTGTCTACAAATGCCCCGTGCTTCGAGGCTTGTTGGGGTGTTCGATTTGTCGAACTTGTAAAGACATGCCTTGAAGTATTTGTGAAGCAAATGTTTTTTCTCTTTTCGTAGTTGATCTTTCACGAAACATTTGAAGCTTCATGAGAATGATTATGCCGATATGTTGATGTCAACATTTACCAGAGTCTTCGTGACAACATTCTTTAATTTGTAAGAGATCATTTGACTTTTGGTTGTTTATCAACTCATTTTCGACTTGAAGTGTTTCGAGCTCATGAAGACTTATCGCATCACATTTCATCATAGTTTGGTAATTTCATTTGGGTCATCAACTACAAAACGACCGCCAATTCGATGAGCAAGGATTGTGTCTACAAGCTTGACTTGGTGATACAGAGCTTGTGATTTCGACGCAAATTTTAGGCGTGGCTTTCTTTGGGGTTGAATACCCTGTCGGTGTTTTTTTTTTCTTCAACTTTGCTCAATCACTTGAATAAAACGCAAAGAATTCAAATTCTCATTTCTATTCTCATTCGAGGCATTTTTTTTTTACTCCCCATGTAGTTTCCGAGAAAACCTTACCATAATTTGGTTTCTATGAGATTTCCATAACTCGATTTCTTTGGAAAATTTTCATAATTTGATTCTTATGAAAACTTTCCATAATTTGGTTTCTATGGAATTTCCATAATTTGATTCCCATGGAAAATTTCCATAATTTAATTCCTATGAAAATTTACCATAATTTTCATAATTTGTAGGAACTAAACTTTCCATCATTATAATTTTCCATAATTTGTAGGAATCAAATTGATGTCTCCATATTTTGAAATCTATATATACCCACATTCTCCCGGTGATTGTATGTCGCATTGCCACATCATCAAGTTCAATTGAGTTCTTCCTTTTCCAACTTTGATTTTCGTCACCCTTTTTTCAGCTCCGCGCGACTTTGGTAGAAAATTCATATCTCATTGTAGGGATATTGAAATTGTGATTCGTTTGATTTTCCAGAAACTAGACTCATAGAGCTTCAACATATCCAAAAATCACGATCACACAACTCTCGAATTTACTCAGGTGATTTGTTTTATCTCAGCCTGAAATTCTGATAAACTGAACGCATCAGCTTTGTGCGACTTCGCGGAAATATTCTTATCTCGACGTAGGAATAACGAAATCACAAGCGGTTTACGGTGTTGGAAAGTAAATTCATAGGGCTACATCATATACGAAAACCAAGATTAAATTGCATCTGTGTTGATTCAGTTTTGTTGAGATTAATTAGGCCCGAACTAATTATATGTAATTGATATATGTAATTGATATATATAAATACATGAAGAAGGAGAAATGGAAGTTAGTTTTTCTTTTCCCAAATTGTGATCTCGTCCATCTTCTTCATGTTTCTGTATCATTCTCAATTGTTAGCATAAGCTCTTAATGGAGTTCTCAACTGATCATTCACAACTTTGACATGGTATCAGAGCAATAGGTGCTCTTCTCTTCTTCAAATTCCACTACATTTGTTCTTCCTCTGTTTAATTCACATTCCAATTCTCATCTAGAATCCTCGTTACAATCTGCTCTCGATTGCAATTCTCGTTTCAGTTTCGACTTTGATTACAATTTTCCTGTCAAGTTTCCTTCAAAATCAAGGCTCCAACAAATGAAACGAATCCAAATCCCACGAATCCGAATCCCGCACCACCAACCATCGATTTCAGTGATCCTTTGTACATGCATCCATCGGAGAATGCCGGATCTTCAATTACTTCAGTTCCTTTTGATGGAACAGGAT
The DNA here is from genome assembly GCA_029582685.1 of Solanum piurae. Classification (NCBI taxonomy): domain Eukaryota; kingdom Viridiplantae; phylum Streptophyta; class Magnoliopsida; order Solanales; family Solanaceae; genus Solanum; species Solanum piurae. The sequence goes on from JAJOOO010021501.1 coordinate 7,967, forward strand.
ACAGATCCTGGAGGCGTGGTGTTCTTCGAGCCCTTTCTATGAAAAATAAGATCGGCTTCATCAATGGAAAAACTCAGAAACCAGATCCAAGTTCGCCTACATTTGCCCAATGGGAACGTTGCGATGACATGGTCACGCGTGGATTCTCAATTCACTATCAAAGGATTTAGCTGACAGCTTGCAATACGTCAACAACGCGAAGGAATTATGGGACGAGTTAGCCGATCGTTACGATCAAACCAATGGTGCGAAACTGTTTCATCTCCAACAGGAGATAAATGACCTTGCACAGGGAAATCTGGATATCACATGGTATTACACCAGACTTCGTCGACTTTGGAAGGAGCTCTCTACTTTGGATGCCAACACTCAGTGTACATGTATGTGCAATTATGGTGGTAAAATCAAAATGCATAAGGCAGAGCAGGATCGCAGACTGATTCAATTCTTAATGGGACTAAACGAGGTGTACACTGTGATGCGAGGTAGTATCCTAATGATGAACCCATTGCCGACCATGCCACAAGCCTTTTCCATTCTAGTTCAAGAGGAGAAACAACGAGAGGTCAAGCTTTCTACTCGCATGTCTTTGGCCTCTACTTCTCTCAACGCTTCCACATCTCTTGGTGCTGTTTCTGGGAGTAATAGTTTCAAAACGAACTATTCCCAAAATAAGCACACAAATGGAAACAATGTTTATAGAGGTCCTACAAACCATTTTCAGAACTCTAACAGGAACAACAACACCCATCCTTTTCCAGATATCTACAGAGCTAACTTGTTCTGCGACTATTGTAAGAAGACTGGACACACAAAGGCTAAGTGCTACAAACTACATGGCTTTCCCCCAAATTTCAAGTTTACTAAGGGTAGGCACTCCGGATCAGCAGCTAATGTTCACTCTACCTGTGATGACCTTAGCCAGGGAGCTCAAGGTTTGACTCAAGTTCAATATGATCATTTGGTGAAATTGCTTGAAAATACTCAGATACAGAGAACAGGTGGGAGCGCAAAGGAGTCTGCGGACAACATCATGAGTGGAGCTGTGAACTTTGCAGGTATCATGGCTTGTTACTCTTCTATTACTGAAATTGGTGATCTCTCATGCAATTGTTTCAAGCTTACTGTTGAATCCTGGATTATAGACTCTGGAGCCTCACACCATATGACTTTTAATAAAACATTACTCACCAATATCAGACCTTTACTTTACCCCTTCCTAATCACATTACATAATGGCAATAAAGTTAGAGTGACAGAAATTGGGGATGCACATTTAAATTCAACATTGATTTTATACAAAGTATTGTTTATACCTACTTTCAAGTTCAATCTTGTATCAGTACATTGTTTAGATTCTCATCTCAAAAACACAGTCAGTTTCAATGATATTTCATGTTTTCTGTAGGGCCCTTCACTGAAGAGCCCTTTGGAGATTGGTAGAGCAAGGAATGGTCTTTACTTCCTGTGCTCAAAATGCCACAATGCTGCGATTTTAACTTGTTCTTTTGGTTCTTGTGTTTCATCTGATTGTCTTCCTTTACATAATGCCAATAAACAAGCATTATATTTTCCTGCCTCTGTAAGATTTACCCATTAAAGTAATAAAAATTCTTGTTGTAATACAAAATCAACTGTTATTTCTGGCAATACTTCTACACCATCAAAATGTTTTTCTCTTTGTACATCTCATGAAGAAAGTGTAGATTACTTGTGGCACACCAGGCTAGGACATGTTCATTTTGTTAAAATAAAAGGTATCCATACCATACCTATTAAATTTTCGCCAAAACAACCTTTTTTGTGCACCATGTGTCCCATGGCTAGACATGCAAGGTTGCCTTTTCCATCCAATACTACCACCCTTTCCACCAAGATTTTTTATCTCCTCCATATAGATTTATGGGGGCCATACAATATACCAACTCATGATAATTACAAATATTTCATCACAATAGTTGATGATTATAGCAGGTCAACTTGGACTCAACTGATCAGTTGCAAAACCAATACTCTACAGTCCATAAAGACTTTTACATGATCTCTAGTAGAAAATCAGTTCAGCACAACCATTAAGGCCATTAGAACTGACAATGGTCTTGAGTTTGTCAATAAAGAAACGATTGTGTTCTTGCAAGAAAAAGGCATCATACACCAAAGAACTTACCCATATACACCACAATAAAATGGCGTGGTGGAAAGAAAACACAAATACCTACTTGAAATTGCAAGAAGCTTGTTGTGTCAATCAAAACTTCCCATGAGATATTGGGGGGAATGCATCTTAACTGCAACATATATTGTCAATAGACTCCCTTCTACAGTCATCCAAAACAAAACTCCTTTTGAAGTCTTATACCAAAAACAACCCACATACTCACATCTAAGATCTTTTGGTTGTCTTTGCTTCCCTAGAACCCTTAAAACTCACAGAGACAAGTTTGAACCATGATCCACACTCCACATGTTTTCATTGGATACCCTTTCAACACAAAAGGTTACAAAGTACTAGATTTGACCACCAAGAAAATACACATATCAAGAGATGTATTGTTTCATGAGAATGTTTTTCCTTTTGTTCTTCCTTTTACTGATTCTACTTTTAGTTCTGTACTGAGACATCTTAATTCTAATATTGATTTGTTTCATCCCACAAACAATACTCATGATTTAAATGAAGACAACCCCACTACTGTCACAAATAACACTACAGAGACCAACCTGCCACATACCACACCTATAAATATCACTGGAGACTCATCTGATGAGACCACTCCTATATCAAACTCTCCAGAAATAATTACTGCATCATCTCATCCAGAGATACCTTGTTCACCTTAGATTACCACTACTACCCCTTCCAGATCACATCATCTACCTGCACCTACAAGAACAAGTAGGATCCATACTGTGCCAAACTATCTCAATGAGTACAACTACATACTCGCTAAATTATAGACTCAACCTTCACCATACCATCCTCCTGATATCACTGCTCAACAACACGTTTCACTCACTAGTTTTAATTCAGAGAGTCAGCAATTAGTTAGGAACATCACTCATGATAGTGAGCCAAACTCATATGAGGAGGCAATCATGAGCCCTGCTTGGCAATCAGCAATGACACTTGAATTTGAAGTTTTACATGCTAACAATTCTTGGAATCTAGTTCAATTACCTGCAGGAAAAAGGGCAATTGGGTGCAAGTGGGTTTACAAAATCAAACATAAGGCTAATGGGACAGTGGAGAGATTCAAGGCTAGACTTGTGGTAAAGGGATACACTCAACAAGCTGGCATCGATTATACTGAAACATTTTCCCCAGTAGTTAAGATGACTACGGTGAGGACCTTGATTAGTTTGGCAGTAAAGAAGGGGTGGGATTTATATCAACTAGATGTGAACAACACATTTTTACATGGTGATCTAAATGAAAAAGTTTATATGGAACTCCCACAAGGACTCCAAGTTGGTGAAAATGGACTTGTTTGCAAGCTAAATAAGTCCTTATATGGCTTGAAACAAGCTAGCAGGCAATGGTATGAGAAACTGGCAGAAGCATTGTACTCAAGAGGATACTCACACTCCACTAGTGACTATTCTTTATTTTACAAAAGGGACAAATCATCTGTAGTCTTCGCAGCAGTGTATGTTGATGATATAATTTTGACAGGAACTGATTTAGCTGAAATTACATCCCTGAAGTCTTTCTTACATGATCAGTTCAAAATCAAGGATTTAGGAAGGCTCCATTATTTTTTGGGTTTAGAGATTCTTTACAAACAAGATGGTGTGCTTATTACACAAAGAAAGTTTACTACAGATTGATCAAGGAGTTTAATTGTCATCATCATAGTCCAACTTCTTCTCCCCTTGATGTTGTTGTCAAACTAAAGTCACATGAAGGCAATGTACTGCAAGACCCAACATATTATAGAAAATTGGTAGGAAAATTAAATTTTCTTACAAATACTAAACTAGACATTGCATTTAGTGTGCAACATCTTAGTCAGTTCCTACAGACACCAAGAGAGCCTCACCTAAAAATTGTTCTTCATGTGTTGAGGTACTTGAGGAATGATCCTACACTAGGGATTTATCTATCTAATGAGCCGAACTATACTATCACTGCCTATTGCGACTCGGATTGGGCTGCATTCCCTGACTCCAGAAAGTCAGTAAGTGGATATATAGTGCTCATGGGGAATTATCTTGTGAGCTGGAAATCCAAGAAGCAAACGACTATCTCACTTTCTTCAGCAGAGGCAGAATACATAGCAGTAAGAAAAGTGGTTGGAGAGTTGGTTTGGATTGAACGATTGCTTCATGAGTTAGGTGAAGGACCTTCCCAACCTATATCCGTTTTTTGCGACAGTCAAGAAGATATACACATTGCAAAGAATCTTGTATTTCATGAAAGGACTAAGCACATAGAGGTTGATTGTCACTTCGTTCGAGATAAGCTTCAAGAGGGACTTGTGCCTCTTCACCACATTCCAACTGTAGAACAATTAGCTGACATATTAACCAAGAGTCTTACTGGCCCCAAACACTCAGCCATTTTGCACAAGTTGTCTGAAAGTATCTCCCTTCCAACTTGAGTGGGGTGTTGAGATTAATTAGGCCCGAACTAATTATATGTAATTGATATATGTAGATTAGTTAAAGTGACGGTTGTAGAAAGTTTGTGACAATTAGTTAGATGATTAGCAGTCACATGGTGTAGATTTTTTCCATCATTTTATACACGTGTATAAATACAGGAAGCAGGAGAAATGGAAGTTAGTTTTTCTTTTCCCGAATTGTGATCTCGTCCATCTTCTTCATGTTTCTGTATCACTCTCAATTGTTAGCATAAGCTCCATTAATGGAGTTCTCAACTGATCATTCATAACTTTGATAAGTTTTCTATTTGAAATCAGTCTTTTACCAACCGTAAAAATTTGAGGTTACCACATGTTCTTACGAATCTAAGCTTTTTTTTTCTTTTGTTTAATTTTTTTCGCAGATTTGATAGAGAAATACGACTTCGATCCCGTAACATAATGCACTTTCGCGACCGAGATTCGCCGCATCCTCTTCTTGAAATAGTAGGTGACGACCAACAAAATTCAAATGCCAAAGTTCTACTTTTGGAGGTTCAGCCTCCGGCTATCGGCGTCTTTTCCCTTATTAGTGGGGAAAATGATGAATCTCTTCTCCTTAAAGAATGGTCGAAAATGGATACCAAAGACGTCATGAGAAACTTCTCGAGCAAGGCTACTAGCATGAAAGTTCCTTTAATGAAATCCGCGATACATCATGACGCAACACCTTCCAAATCTTCTCATTCTGATGGAAGTTTCAACAATTGGCGTGTTCCCTCTTCTAACTTTGGCAATGTTTGCTACACACCTAGTTACTGGAATGGGTAAAGGACGTGCTTCCCCGCCACAAGGAGATTTTGGAGCTCATCAAGGTCTATGACGTTGTATATACTTCTTTGCTCACGTACGACTATGACGACAATGTACTCCATGCTTTTTGTGAACTTTGGCGTCCATCTACCAATACGCTTTCTACTTTCATTGGAGAGATTTCCAAATCACTTTAGGACTTACAAGTCATTTGAGGTCTCCCCGTACAAGGGCACTTTTATGACGAAATCGTTCCCTCGGCGAAAGAATTGACACAGATGGATACTCAAAGAGAATTTCTTCTTTCCCAATGTTGTCGATATTTATTTTTGGCCTTCTACAGATTAGCGAAAGATGATCTCCAGGAGGTGTCCGTCCATGATTGGGTGAAATTTTAGTTTAGAGGACCTAATAGATATGCCGAGCCTCCGCAAAAGGTGTCAAAGGTACGAGCCACAAAGCCAAGATTAAACCATAATCCTTTTGGACATATTGATTCGAACTTCCTACCGCGGACTGACGAAGAGAATGACCCCTTTGTCGAGTTAGATGTGAAAGAATCACTTAGAGATGAGACTAACTTGGCAGCCTTCTTTGCTTGTTGGCTTTGCAAATTTGTGCTTCCAAATAAGAAAGTCAACTATGTGCGCGCTAGTGTGTGTTTTTAAAGTTGCGAGCCTGATGGCTCATGGAAACAAATTCTCCTTAGCGGTCCAAGTTCTTCCAAGCATATATCGCGGCCTGAAAGAAATCTCTACTTCTTCAAACTTGAGTGTGGAAAATATATTTTTCCCCATACACTATGTATATGGTTGGCTTGGGGAATACTGTAGGACTCATCATCGTGACAATCGTTCACATCGATCGATACCTTTTTGCAAAATTTATGGCGAGAAGATGGCCAAGTGTTTTGATTTTGCTGACGCCCAAAAGTTATTTCAACAGGATGATGCCCATCGCCTCCATCATTTAGCAATGTTGTAAGGGAGGGATTAACACCTTACTGATAATGGAAAGCTTTCAAATTCGTGGAACGAATATATCATAAGCCTTCGTTCAGGCTATGTAACCCTTATGCATGATTCAAATTTCATCATGGAGTCCTACAGCCCTATCAAATTTAGTAGACAATGTGGTTTTTGTCAAGATGTTCCCGGAGATCTTATGGAGCGTCCTTGCGATGGTACACTATTAACATTGGTGCAACTTTGAAATTCCTCTTTTTGACTTAATACTTTTTCTAAGGTCATGATTCCAACGTGCCCATTAGAGGATTCTCTTTTAATGACCCACGAGTATGTAGACTGGTGGCCATCCCAAAGGATGAATACTTCCCAAGGAAACCTCCGCATCATTTTGAAGAAAATGAAGCAAGACTCTACATTCATGTCATCTAAAGGGGTTTTTGATCAATCAAAAGAAAAGTCACATCCTTCTTCCAAATCTCAAGTGAAGTCAAATGATACTCTGCAAGTCGCTAGGACCTCATCCAAGTCTAAAACCTCAAAAAATGGGGATGTGCCTCCGAAATCAAAATTGAGGCGCCTCACATTAACCTCAAAGGCGACTTCTACTTCCAAAGTTGGCCAAGGTTCTTCCAGAATAAATTAACTTCATGTATCATCAAACAATGGTAATGACCAAACGTCAAACCTTGAGATGTCTTGTGATGAAATTTCTCATATATATGCTTCACCGGATGGTGTTGGATGACCCAATGCATTTTCCAGTCCAAAGGATTGTCACTGGAATCATCCAAAAAGAAAGGCACAAGAGCTAGATGATGCTTGTTGTGGTATTGATCTTTTAGATGCAATTGTCATTGATAATAACGACTTTGTTGATGATGATCCGAACTCGGCATCGTTGTTTGTATTAGCAAAACAAGTAAGGCACTCTCCCTTTTTTTTTTAAAGTTCTGAATGTGATCATCTTTTTGTTCTTACCTTTTTTCTTTTTTTTTCTAGTTGGACCTTCAAGAACTATATGGTGGCAAACTTAACAATGGCGCGGTTGCAGATTTTACAATAGATCTTTATGATCTTGATATGGCTGCAAAAGACTTTAATTCTTCCATTAATAATGTGATGCCTTCATTAGAATTAGTTCCACCAAGAAGTCACCTTCTAATGACGTGATTCCTTCATTGGAAGTAGTTCCACCAAGAAAGTCACCAAGTAGGCCGTTGTGACCTGGTGCTCCTACTTTTGAGCCACAAGAAACCATTTACTGCGCCAAATTAACATTTGTTTATGAGATTTGGGGCGCATTGTGTTGATGGATTACATAATTTTCCTTAGGTTCTTCAGATGGCTTTACAGAATTGGAGTCAAGTATCGCTTCAACTCTTGAGGAGATTAGAAAGGTAAACATTATTGATGTTTCTTCTTTGGAGGATCATGTCAAGAATTTCTTCAAGTCGTACGCAAAGTATGATAATTTAAGATCATCAAAGAAGACTAAAGAATCACATGAAAAGGCCCACTCTGATGCACACCGATGTCTCGATGGTGCAAAGCTGGCACATGAAAAGTTAGATGGATCCATAGAGAAACTTCAAGAAACTCTAGCAGATGTGGAGAAAAACTTAAAAGCCTTGACTTCCAAGAAAAAGAAGGTTACCGCTCTCATTAACAAATATCAAGAAAAGCTGTCCAAAAGTCAAGAGATTGTCACCATTACGGAAGGCGAGATTTATACCATTGAGGCAAATAATGTGATGTCTAACGATGAAGTTGAGAGACTAGCCAAGCTGGAAAGGGTGGTTGAGAAAAGTCGCCAAGAAATCATAAGCTTCAAACTTTTTCCGTAGTTAGATTTTCTTTTTATCTATTTATTTATTTGATTAGGATTTGCTAATTCGTTCATTATGTTGTAATGGTTATATATTTTTTTTTTAAGCAATAAAATAGTGACTTATATTTCACTAAGAAACTCCTCATCTTGAACTTTGTATTTTGATTGTTTCTTTCCAAGAGCCCCCTTTCTTTATTGGAAAAAGAACTCCATAAGCTAGCATTTATATAAGGATTGCAACAAAACGTTAACTTTTCAGCTTTCTTCAGCTTTGCGCACATGTGGAAGAAAATTCATAACATGAAGTAGGAGCGCCGGAATTATGAGCCTCTTTTTTTGTTGGAAATATAACTTAGAGATCTTCAATCTATATAAAAATCACGTCCATAAGATTTACGGATTAATACAGATTTGTGTTCGAAGTTGGCTCAAAATCTGTGTGCTTGAATCTTCAGCTTTTGTAACATCTCGCACCTAGAAACGACTATAAAGAGTTTAAAATATGAAAAAATTTATTTTTGGAAAGAATAAAGAAATCTGGAAATTTTGTCTAAGTTAAGAAAGTGAGTTTTGGCAATTTTCAAACGGCCATAACTCCTAGCTCAGGAGGATTTAGGAGTAGATATTGATATGGTTGGAAATCCCTTGGATAGATCTTTCCAACGCCGCCAAGATTGCACGATTTTGACATCGTATGAGTGAGATATGACTTTCGGAAGTTGGGTTGTTGGATTGAGGAAAGTCCCAATCCGGATTTAGGGAAGGGCAAAGTAGTCTTTTCCCTAATAAATTTCCTAATTTGATTTTAGGGGCTTATTGGGGTAAAAAAAAATAGAACTTAATTCAGTTTTGGAAAACTAGAATACGCTTAGGGCTTGGAGAAGAGAGAAAGAAAGAAAGAACGGGAGAAGAAAGCTAGAATTCGCCAAGGTCATCCAAGCTTGCGAGGGGAATTCATCGGGGGTGATCCCTAGTAAGGTATGTGAGGTATTTCTGTGTTGGGTTAGTTCCCCCACACACCAACTTGTTTCGAATCCTTTGGCTTGGAGTTATTTACATGTTGAAAGGTGAGGTTCTTGAAGAACAATTATCGAATTCTTGATTGGTTGTGTTGTTGAGGGTTCTTAGTGATTTGATTCGTGTTTCCGGGTGGATTTTCGAGTTAGATATGTTGTAAGTTGAAGGTAATAATGATCCTAAGTGATTGGGAAAAGAACTAGGGAAGTTTAGAGGGTTTGGAGATGAAAAACGGAGAAGAAAAGTCGTCAAACACCTGGGGAATAAGGTGGGGCGTCGCGCCAGCCAGCGCGCCCCAAACCAGTCTCTGAAGTTTGGTCCTTGGGGAGCCGTGCCAGCCAGCGTTCCCCACATAGGCCTCTGAAGTTTGGGGCCTGGCGCTCCACGCCTCTCAGAGCGCCAAGGACGCTAGTGCACCGCATTTCTCCCCATCTTTTAGTACTTGTTTCCAAGTGATGCACCTATGTTTCCTAGTCGATTCTAACACTCTAAAGTACATCTAAACATCATGAAATCATTCATAAACATGAGATCATGACCTTGAATCTATAATCCAATTCAAGGAAAGTTAAGATCAAAGTCTAAGAAGTTGAAAGTCAAGTCTAGAAGTTAAGAAGCAAGTCAAAGTAAAGTTTCTCAAAGTTTTCAAGAGTCTTTATTAAACGTTTTAAATTCGTTTTAAAGCTCCAGTTTCAAGTAAAGTAAAGAGTAAAGAGTTGAGTTCATTTCTCAAAAGTTATTAGGGAACTAAGTATTCCCGAAGAAGTTTATAAATGTTTTCACATTTGAACAAGAAAGGAACTATGATTTCCAAAAGAGCCTTTGGGCTAAATACTGAGTAATTTATCTCAAACTAAAGAAAGAAGTTGTTTTAAAAGTATGAGCTAAGTATATTTTGGGAGTAGTATTGAGCACCGATATGGGGATGCGAGTTCATATTAACTCAAGTCTCCATAAACCATGTAGCCATCATGGGTAGTAAAGGATCATACTTTTTAGATGACTCCTTAAGATGCTTTTAGCATAGACTAGTGGATCCACTAAGTTAAGCGTTCTATATG
>JAJOOO010021502.1:0-11895 GCA_029582685.1 Solanum piurae
ATGGAACCAAAAACTTATAAGCAAGCAAGTTTATCTCCTGAATGGTGTGAGGCCATGTCACATGAATTTAATGCCTTGATTCGTAATGACACCTGGTCCCTTGAGCCATATCCTCCTCATGCCAACATTGTCGGGTGCAAATGGGTATTCAAAATTAAACGACATGTCAATGGAAAGATCGAGCGGTATAAAGCTCGTCTTGTGGCTAAAAGTTATCACCAAGAAGAGGGTGTTGATTATTTTGATACCTTTAGCCCTGTTGTGAAGCCTACTACCATTCGAGTGGTCTTATCACTTGCCCTTGCTCGCGGCTGGCCACTTCAACAACTTGATGTTAATAACGCTTTCTGAAATGGCGATCTTCAAGAGGTTGTTTACATGTCTCAGCCCCCTGGCTTTATCGATACACAATATCCTAATCATGTTTGTCGCCTAAGAAAAGCTCTCTATGATTTGAAACAAGCTCCTCGAGCTTGGTTTATGAAACTGAAAAATTTTCTAGTGCAACACGGATTTCTGAGCTGTTATACTGACTCCTCCCTTTTTGTTCGCAATTGTGGCTCTACTCTTACCTACCTTCTCGTCTATGTGGATGATATCATTATTACAGGTAATGACTCTAATTTTATCTCCAACTTCACAGCCACTTTGGACTCTGTTTTCTCCCTTAAAGACTTGGGCAATTTGAGTTTCTTTCTTGGGATTGAAGTACTGCATCACAATGGTTCTTTGCTACTGTCTCAATCCTCATACATCAAGGATCTTCTCCACTGTAGCCATCTCCAAGATGCCAAACCATTACGAACCCCTGTGGACTCTACTGCCACACTCACACGTGATGGACCGCCGACTCTAGATGTCACTTTATATTGTAGTATTGTTGGTGCTTTGAAATACGCCACCATTACTCGTCCAGACATCTCTTATGTTGTTAATTGGGTTTACCAGTTTATGCATGATCCTTGACTATCTCACTGGTCTGCAGTTAAACACATTTTGCGCTACCTTAAGGGCACAATGCACCTTGGTCTCCAATTTTTTCCATCATCAGATCAGTCACTTCAAGCTTATTCTGATGCGGGATGGGCTGCCGACATCCTTGATCGTCGCTCTCACCATGGCTATGCCATTTTTCTAGGAGGTAATCTTGTGAGCTGGTCTTCTCGGAAGCAAACTGTTGTGGCTCGCTCCAGCACCGAGGCAGAATACAGAGCAGTTGCCTTTGCCACAGCCGAAGTGGCTTGGCTCCAAAATCTACTGTTTGAACTTGGCGTCCCTTGCAGCAAGCCACCTATGCTTCTATGTGATAATCTAAGTGCACTTTACATGTGTACCAATCCTGTTTTTCACAATCGATCAAAACATATCGAGATTGATTATCATTTTGTTTGTGAGAAAGTTGAGCAAGGCTTATTGATTGTTCGCTATGTTCCCACTCAAGATCAATATGCGGATATCTTCACAAAGGCACTAGGCTCGTCTCTTTTTATTCATTTTCGTGACAAGCTCAATGTCCGTACACTACTGTTGAGGTTGACAAGGGATATTAAGTATAAACAATTGTAGTCTTATCACAATAGTTTTGAATTATCCTTTGGATGATTGTTAGCTTGTATTTAGGAGTTTTAATCTCATGTAAACTCTATCTCATGTATTTCAGATTAAAGCTGATGTAAATACTATATACATGAATAGACGATACTCTCAAGATATCGAGAGTCATTATCAAATTCTCCTTCTTTAACTGAAGATAGAAAATTCAATATCTTCCTGCATCAATTTGCGAATTCTGGGTGTAGAGATAATTGAAATACTCCACCCTGTCAATACACAATTATTGTGCCGGAATTTACCGTACTGGACCAAACTTTGAAAGTTCAATATTTGGTATCTACTTTCAAGTACCGAATACTGAATTAGGGAAACCAAACTTTGGAAATACCGAATACCACCCCTAAATATGGCCCATATCTGCCCCTCTGAAAGTAAAAGTGCTAACCAGGAAGATGTTGAAATGTTGCTTGGTTTTTGTTACTTTGCTAGTCTTAATCAAGTAGTATGCTTTAGAGCTGAAGTCTGATGTGATTTTTAATTGATAGTCTCCAACATAATTCTATTTCAGGTCCGAGATCTTGATTTTGGGATAAAGGTGATTGGTTCTGAAATAGTACGAGAGCATGATGGCCTTGCAATGAGTTCCCGTAATGTGAAGCTTTCACCTGCGGACAGACAAAGGGTGCTTCTTCTGCTATCATTATCTCTTAGTATATATGATGATAAAAACCTGCTTCTTAGATATACTAATTATGGCAAATTTAGCTTATTCAGAATCAAAATATCTAGGATAATGCATGTAAAAACTGATTTCCTACTAAGGTTCTCTTTATTATTGTCTGATTTTTGTGTTAATTGAAACTTTTTGCTCGTTCTACTACTCCACAGGCTTTATCAATTAGTCGTGCGCTGTCTAGAGCACAAGTTGAAGCAGAAAAGGGTCAGGTCAACTGCAGGGAGCTGATAAATACTGCCATTCTTACCATATCTGAAGCCGGTGGAACGGTTGATTATGCTGAGGTGAGAACTTAAAGAAAAATAATGTCTTTCATATAGATATAAACAGCAGAATATACCAACTGGTAACTCAATTACTTAAGGAAGTATGGCATAATCTTGCCAATTGTGCTTTCAAGGTCCTCTAGCTGTAACATATATTTACCAATAGAAATATATGAGTACCATACATCGGCCTTATTAAGGAGCGAGTAACATGATAAAGCTCTCTAGTCACACCACTTCTCGTTAACTACCCTCTTGAACTAGTAGACACATTACCAGTATTTGGTATGTTAGTGTCTTGGAAGCTTTATCTGGACATGAACCTGTGCAATGTTCCACAATATTTTTGTTTAGCAACATGAAGGTCATCATCAATACAAATAAAAAGTTCCTTTTGATTTCTTGGTTTTGTTTTACCTCAATGCTGACACTTTCCTTGCATCAGATTGTGGATCAAGAAAGTTTAGAACCAGTGGAAACAATCAAGAGTCCAGTTGTATTTTGTGTAGCAGTATGGTTTGGAAAGGTCAGGCTTATTGACAACATGGAAATAGATGTATAAATTGAGATGCATGGAGCCACTAAATATACAGTTGCCTTGGTTTGCAATGACTTTTTCTCAAAGAAATTTGCTTATAATTACATAAAGGTATGAAAAGTTATACTCCCTCCGTCCCATTTTATATGAGTTAGTCTGACTCGCACAAAATTTAAGAAAGAAATGAAGACTTTAGAAACTTGTGGTCTAAAATAAGTGATATTGTGATAGATATTTGTGTAACTATAAATCATTTCATTAAGAGTAAAATGAGTATTTTAAAGTTAAGTTGTTATTTAATATAGAAATGTGTCATTCTTTTATAGACCGACTAAAAATGAAGTAAGTCATAAAAACTCGGACAGTAATATTTTTACCATTGCACGAAAATTCTTTTAAGTTCAACTTCATTAAATTCAATTATGATAGCTTGTAAAATTCTTAACAATTAATGAAATGGGTTTTAATAAGTTATGCTTATTGGAAAAAATTTATTCTGGGCGAGGCACAACTATGATGTGGCAGACAAGAGTTGTATGAGGCCCATTTATATTTTGCCAAGTGGATCACTTTCAGAAAAAGGGGACACTCCTCTTTCTCTCTCTTCCTTTTAACGTTTTTGCCCTGTATCTTTTCAGAATAAGTTGTGCTTATTGTGCTTATTGTGGACAAGAAGGTCACAATATAAGAACATGTACTTTCTTTCCAAAAGATTCTTGATGATATCACTTTTTAAGATTTTTTATGCTTCATTTGTACTAATTTTCTGGATAATCTGCTAATAAGATATTATCATTTGGTGTGATTTTAACTTTATATAAATGTTACAAGAGACAAATTGTTGAATATGCATTTTTTGCCTGTATGGCGTACTTCCGATCTCTCCTAATGTTACTTCTCAAAGCCCCACAGCCTGTAACAACCACCATATGTAATTAAGTAACAAATGGAGAGTATGAAAGGACTATGTAAAAAAATAATCATTTCATTGCTAATTTGATGGTCAGTACCTAAAAACTTTACAACAACATAACCACTTGATACTAAATATATTGAATTGTTTTATACCTAGTGTAAAACATATTGTATCATGTGTTGGGGTATTTAACAATTAAGTTATTTGATAATTTATTTAGTATCATATACGTTATAGTTCAACTATATTTTGTATCTGATAATAAAAAATTGTTAGTTATTATGATTTAAATCAATGTTACAAGATTCAACCTGTTAAAGGATACTAAATATATTGAAACTTAATTGTTTTGTACCAATTGTAACATATACACAAATTTGTTATTTGATAATAAAATGTGTATCATATACATAATAATTTTATGGATATTGTGTATCTGATAATAATATAGTATCATATGTTGTGATTTACATCAAGGCTACCACATGTTAATAGATACGAAATAAATTGAAAATTAGTTATTGTTTACCAAGTGTAGAATATATAGTATCAGATATTCTGTATCTGATGGTTATATTGTATCAACAATATTGGTGTATAAGATACAATTTGTAACAAGATACTATATAATAAACTATATATATTGGAACAATAATTAGAATTGAAATACAATTTTTGACAAAAACAGTCTTCAAATTAATAATTACTTAGAATAATTTTGTTGAAACGGGAAGGAATATTACAAAATACTAATTAACGTATCTTCAATTCAATAAAACATAACTATTCTACATTAATCATTCCACCTTCTGCTGGTGTAGTGTAGCCACTCTTCGGCCTTGTAGGATCATCATTATCACTAACATATCCCGCCTTGAACTTGTCCATACCATACTTCCATAACAGTGTTGCATATCTATTGCGAAGATAGTCACTCTGAAAACTAATAGATGGAATGTTGATTTCGTCGCTCAAGTATTCAGCAAAAACAACTATATACATTCCACAATCACTGCAAATAAAAAGTAGATACATTAAAAAAGAGAATTAAATGTGTAAGTAAATAAATTATTTTACAATACTAACAGATTATCGCTTTGTTGTTGCATAATGTCTTGAGCATATTTCAACTCAAACTACTGTTGTGGACCCAACAGTTCACCAGTTTCCTTGTCTTTGTACGCCTCCATTGATGCCCAATCAGTTCTCTCTGTTTTATCAAAAACCCACTATCATGAAGATAGTTTGAAAGCATTACAGACAACTGCTTTATCTTATCTGCATAATCTTTTTCCTTGATCCCATAGATGAGTCATACACACTCATACCTACAGATAGAAATGCTATACTATTACAGAAATATAATGATATTTCGCTTTAATTGATACTAAATAACAAGAATACATAAGAGGTACACAAAACCAATTATACTGTATATACAGTGACATAATTCAATGTGATACAAATATAAGTTCTCATAACCATTTTTATTCTTTTAAGTATCATATAGAGAATTATCATTGACTATGATGCACAGTACCAAAACCAACCTAGATGCCAAATTGTGAATTAAGCAAGTATCTTAGATACAGTAATGTTCACTTCATTTGATACTAAATAACAAAACATAAGAAAACATAAGAGGTACACAAATTCAATTATTCCTTATATACAGTGACAAAAAATAACCTACAAAGTAAATGTGATTTGAGTACTTAACTTCGATACAGTTCTCTTCACTTTTGATACAATAACAGTTAATAAACAAATTCGCAAAAAATTATTGTATCTGGAAAACAACTGCATATTTCAAAGAGGATACTTAAAAAAAAGAAGAAATTATTTATCATCAGATTAAAAAAAAACAGGGGATACATATATGATAAAAATTGCATACCATGGATAATGTTGGTCGATTAATGGGAGGGGCAACCTTTCTACCCCTTTTCTTTGGGGTTTTCGAATCTTTTGAAGTAGATGCATGTACTTCTTTTACCGATTTTCTCTTGCTAGAACTTTGATTTGTCATGACTATCGGGTCATGCAACCTTTTAGAACTCAATTCTTTGTTGTTAGGATCTTCTGAATCAAAAATTAGAGATTTGTTAGATGTTAGATGCATAATGCAAGAGCCAAAACGATTGATACACAATAAAAGAAAAAAAAGGCGAAAATCACAATGGAGAAGATGAGAAAACCTAATTTGAACTCTGAATCCAGTTGAATAGTGATAGGATTCTTTTGAAATTCAAAATTATTTGAATTTGATAACTGAAATTGTAATGGGAGAGATTGAGGACGAAAATTAGGGAATGAAAAAGGTCTGATTTGGCTTCCAAATAATAAAGTGTTCGGTTAAGTTGATTTGGGGAAAAATAAGAGATTTTTGTATTTTAATAAAAGAGTAGGGAAATATTGAGAATAGGTAAAGTAATGTTGTGTACTTAAGTAATTTGTCCTTATTTTTTTTGTATGATTATGATAATCGGGTGTATGTCAAAGAAGAAGAAAAGAAAAGGGGTAGGGGCGGGGTGGGTGGGTTGGGGGGTCTGGGGCTGAAAAGAAGAGGAAAAAGGTGGGGCTGGGGTATAGGCTGAAGAAGAAGAAGAGAGAAGGGGTGGGGGTGGGCGGTGGCGATGGGGGTGGGTGGGCTGCTGAAGAAGGAGCTTTTGATATTTATTTTTCTTTTTTTAATTTATTATTATTATTATTTTGTCTTATAATTTTGAGATTTTAAAAAATAAATAAAATTGTATTCACTTGCTTCCAAACGCGTGTGATAACGCGTTTGTCCAACTCAATCATTTTAATGTCACATAAGTTTGGTCAATGGTCAAAGGGGTTTTAAAAATAGAGTTTCTGCATGTTTAAGGGTTCATTTGGCAAAGTGATGAATATAAGGGTTCAACTGACAAACGAAACCAAGTACAGGAGCCTCTCAGGTCATTCCGCCATTTCATTTCTTTCGGAAGAAAAAATCATGAATCCAAACCCATTTATTCAATGAAATAACAATGAAATTTAACCTCTCTTATCAAGTTTATTCATTTGATTAAAGCTTAAAGATCTTAGATATTTTCTCCATAATCCAAGAAAATTATAATAAAAACTTAATAATGGATCATAAGTGGGACAGGATGAAAATTTCCTTTCTAATTGTAGGGCAAAAAACAAAAAACATAATGGTATCTTTAGAAACAGAAAATTTGAATCAAATCACCAATCAAGACACTGGATGTAGGAATTGAATCAATATAATTGTGTATAGATAATGTATGACTATGTATCAATGATGTATATACATTTATATATTTTGTTTACATAATATTTATACATAGCAGATCAATTTCTTTCTATCTCAATTAACTCAAATAGCTTTTTAATAGTCTCAAAATTTAGATATGAGCTCCTCTCAATGTTTTGAGTCTTTTAATATATTCTTTACTCGAAATGATTCACGATTACAACACATTGATTTTAAAAATCGAGCTTTGAAAACAAAGGTAGATAAGATGTAACAAGTAATTTTTGTCATGTAATTTTGTTTTAGATGAGCAAGTTTTTGATTTAAAACCAAAAAACGTAATTGCTTGGATCCTGGAGGTATGTTTCATTTTTAAAAAAATATTGTTTTTGTTTTGTGTGTATGTTTTGAGTATAATTTTGTCCTTTGTTATATGAACAGGTCATATAGTTTTACTTCCATATGCTCTGATTGATTCAAAGACAATGCATTATTGACCTGATTCTTTGAGAGAATTTAGCGTAGGGATCGGCATGGTATGGTATATATCAAAATACTATACTATATTGAAAATTTTAATATTGTAATTTTGATATTATGGTATTTGTATGGTGTATGGTATATATATATATATATTTGGTACGGCATTTGGTATTTAGATATAACATATCGAAATATTGAATATCATACCGAAGTATATAGTTACATAAATAACATATACATTATTAAAACACTAGCAAATATGCAACCTAGTATTAGTATAAACTAAATGTTTAAGACTTTGATTACTTTATTTTGATTGAAATGTATTTGAATTGTAGTTGATAAACAAAAGGAGTTGTTTGTACTTTATTTTACATATATATTTCTACATGTGTAATGTATTAGTATGATACAATTGAGACCTTTTTTTAATAATGTGGCTAGTAAATTTAAACAAAGACAAATTACAAAAAGAAATAGCATAAAGAGAAAAATACTGAAAAACAAAATAATACTCCCTATGTCCTAATTTATGTGGCATTTTTCGTTTTTTGAGAGTCCAACAGTTTAAGTTTGACCGAGAATTTGCGCATGAAATCTTCGAATTTTTTGAAATGAAATTTATATATTTGTAAACTACGTCAAAAGTACTATAAGTCACAATAATTGGCAATTCAAAATATTCAAAAGATATATGAAAAATTTACGGTCAAAGATAAACTTGTTTAAATCTTGAAGTTCGAAAAGTGTAACATAAATTGAGACGGAGGAAGTATAGCTTTAGATTGAATCAAAAAACAATAGGCCTTTTACTGGGTTGAAAAATGTTGCACGTAGTGGGAATCAAACTCGAACTATTTCAGCTAACAATGAATCCCTTGGCTAGTGACCTATGCTTCTCTTCAGTTAGGGGATTCATTTTAATATATATACTCATAAAAAGTAAAACTTTACCTTATATATACTAATTTTTCGACTCAAGGGTTCAACCCCTGAGCTCCACGTAGGTTCGCCCCTGAATATGTGTGCATACTGGGCACACTTACTATGGAGCAACAACAGCGGTAAGCTTACGTTTTCATGTTGTACAATTATTTTAGAAGTGAAAGGAGGAGGAAAGCAAGAAAGAAATAAGGAAGAAGAAGAAGAAGAAGAAAGGAAGGAGGAAAGCGCTTTCCTCCTTGTTTATGAAAATTTTTATTTGGTAATAGCGATAGAATTACTTTTTTTACTTTTTTGCAAGTCAAATAATTATATATCTATATAGAAAGATGATGCTGGAATATTATTTCTGAAAAGAGTAATTAATTACGAGAAGAATATTATATCAAGATATAATTAATATTGTTATAGTCAGAAGATATACAAAAGATAAAGATAATAAATAAAAAAATGTTTTTGATATCGTCAATTAGAACAAAATTAAATTGAAAAAGCATGATACATTAAAATTTAATTGACATAAATGATTGGAAGATCACAATAGAATTGGTCAGAGAGTATGTATTTTGAGTTTATTCGTTAAGACTTAAGAATCTTATGGTTACATAAGAAAGTTTGATATTTTTATTTTAGGTGTAACAAAATCAAAGTTTGATATTTTTATCTAACCAATGCTTACTTATTAAGTAGTTGCTTTTGTTTGGACAATATCATGTGTACAAACACTTGGTTTGTTCTTTCTTATTTTAATTTTTATTTATTTGGAATATTGACTTGGGAGCTCAAATCACACAATGAAACTTTCAAAGAGAGCGGTTGAGATGAGAATAAGGAGGGATGTGTTTATCACCAAAGAACTAATTTGGATTCAAAAATTATAGATCTGATAAGGAGATTGTTAGAGCAATATAGAGATAAAAGGAAAGATTTTGCATATGGATGTATGATAAAGTGTCTATGGATGTTATGTGGAAATATTTGGAGTTTAGAGGTGTACATATGGCTTACATCAGGACAATTAAGGATATGTATAATGGAGTCAAGACCCTGATAAGATCAGTGAGAGGTGACTTAGAATTTTTTTAACCGTGATGGGTTGCATCAAGGATTAGACCCTAGGCCTACTTTTATTTTTCTTAGTGATGAATGAATTAACACGACATATTTAAGAGGAGGTACCATAGTATATTTTTCGCAGATGACATGTTGTTGATTGAAGAGACGCGCGGTGAAATTGACAATAGGCTAGAAGTTTGGAGACATACCTTATAATCCAAAGGTTTCAGATTTAGAAGGACTAAAACAGAGTATCTTGAGTGCAAATTTTGTGACATAATGCATTAAGCAGAGTTGGAAGTGAAGTTTGATTAAAAAATAGTGACAGGTTCACCACTACGGTTCCGATTCACTTGAACCGTATACATCCAATGCGCAATATAAATTTCTGTGTACAAAATCATTACAATTACAACAAAGATATGAACCCATAACTTTAAAATATAATTAGCTCAATGCTAAGAATATTAAATATTGAAACCATAAAATTTAAATTCTAGATCCGCCTTTGTACACAAGTCTTACCCTAGAAAGGTAGTTTCAAGCATTTTGAGTCACCATTGTATTGGAGCGGGGTGGACAAAATGAAGGTTCGCGTCCGGGATACTGTATGATAAGAATGTGTCACCAAAGTTCTACAAAATGATAGTTAGATCAATAGCGTTGTATGAACAAAGTGTTGACCGTCAAGAACATACACATTTAGAATATAAAGATAGCGGAGATGAGGATGCTCAGATGGATGTGTGGGCACACTAGTAAAAGATAGAATTAGGAATGAAGTAATACAGGACAAGGTTGCTTCCCTGGTGAAAAAAATGAAGAAACCAAGGTTGATATAGTTCACTTATGTGAAAAGGAGGTGTTGATGCACCGATAAGGAGGTGTGAGAGGTTGGCTATAAGCGATTTTAGAAGGGGTAGAGATAGACTAAAGAACTTGGAAGAGGTGATTAGATAAATTATGACACATCTTTAGTTTATTGAAAATATGACCTTAGATAGGATAGTATAGAGGCCGAGGATTACGATAGTAGATAGCAGAGTGAAATCGGACTTTCATATAGGAGAGAGAGGGGGTTAGTCTCCTCTTCTCATCTTCCATTTATTTAGTAGTAGTATTTTATATTTGTGTGATATCTTATTCTTTATTTTTTACTTCATATTATTCATCTGTTTTATTTATCTTGTTATTTTGTTTTTGTAACTTGGCTTTGATTATTATTCTATTAAATCGATGATCTATTAAAAACAATGTCTGTCCCATAAAATTTGCATACACCTTATCCTCACAAGACTCTACTCATAATTTGATTGGATTTGTTGTTGTATTGATTTAAGGATCACCACAGGAAGATATTATTTCATATAATTTAATATGAATAACGCAAATAGATTATATCAACCTCTAATATTTTGTAGATTCTTCACTCAATGTTACTTCCTTAACACAACCTATGTTTTCATAACCAATTTATTTTCATCATTATAGAAATGGAATAAACAACACTTTCATCCATCTTGAATTTAGGCACAAGGAACCTCACAGTATCCTTAACATTTAAGTACCATCAACTTTCCTGGCAATGCAGCTTTAAGAATTCAATTAGAGGAAACAAAAATTACAGTAGTTCACATATGAAGGCACGCAGGAATAAATGGTTTCAGAAGAAATGACGCCTGCAGAAAAGAAAATAGTACACACCTTCTCCACTAGCTCTATTAACAGTATTTTTTTTTCGGAGAAGGGTCTAAAATACCCTTATAGTATCAGAATTGGTACAAAAATACCCCTCGTTTACCTTTTGGCCTCAAAATACCCTTGGGGTTAACCTTTAGGGACCTATTTTGCCCTTTTGACTAATGGACTACTTAGTAAATATATTTAATTATTCATTTATTACGTGGCATGTTGTAATTGGTTGGAAATTTAATTAATTAAAGCCTAATTTGTTTGACCCAAACCACCCTATCCACCCGGATCCACCCGACCCATCTTCAAAATACCCAACCCATCCAAATAAAGCACCCATTACCCATTTCTTTAAACAAAACCCTAAACATTCCCCTCAACTTCATCAGTTAGTTCTTGGAGCTCTTTTGGAAATCATCTTCTTCATCAGATTTGTTAAATTTTGTGTTGTTTCAATGTTGACATCTT
>JAJOOO010021503.1:0-14889 GCA_029582685.1 Solanum piurae
AAAGGTCAGGTATGATGATGAATGTACTGTTGCTATTTTTGAACTTGGAATGATTTTTGAGAATGCTAAGGAATTTAGAAAGGCTTTGGCAAAATATGTTGTTGAAAAAAATTATCAGATTAAGTTAAGGCCTAATGAAGCTCATAGAGTGAGAGCTAAATGTAAATTCAAAGAAAAATGCAAATGGTTGTGCTATGGTGTTATTGATAGGGAATCTGGTAACTTTATGATTAAGAATTACTATCCTGTACAGAAGTGTTTACCATCAAATAAGAACAAAATGTGTACAACTAAGTTCCTAGCAAGTAGATTCAAGGATGAAATAATGAAACAACCATCTTTGAGAATTTGGGAAATACAAGAATTGTGCAGGGAGGAGTGCCTATCGATTGAAATTTTCCTCCTCAGCCGGAGGTGGAACCGGCTCCCCCTAAATAGGACTGCATGTGAGTAGAACAATTTGTTACAAAGAAAAGATGATGATTCTTAGAGAAAACATGGGTGACTGGAATATGGAATTTGCAAGGTTATGTGATTATGCTGAAGTCATAAAACAAGCCAATCCTGGTAGTTCTGTTTGGATAAGGATGGGTAGAAAAACTGTACCAGGAAAGAATTTGTTTGTGTACTTCTATGTATGCTTGGATGCATTGAAGAAAGGGTGGAAAGAAGGATGTAGAAGAATAATAGGATTTGATGGATATTTCTTAAAGGGTGCTTGTAAGGGTGAACTTCTTGTAGCAGTTGGAAGAAATGGAAACAATTAGATGTTTCCTATAGCCTGGGCAGTTGTGGACAGGGAGACTAAACATAGCTGGAGTTTCTTTATCAACTACTTGAAAGAGGATCTGCAGTTGGGTACTGGATAGGGTCTTACTGTAATGTCAAATATGCAGAAGGTAATTGTCTATTACTTTGATAATTATAGATATGTAGAAATGTATTTTCTTTCTTGAATTGTATTGAATTGTATTTTATTGTAGGGTCTTCAAGCAACTGTTGGTGAACTGCTACCAAATGCTAAAGTTAGAATGTGTGCTAGACACATCTGATCTAATTGAAGTAAAAGATGGAAGGGAGAGGAAAGGAGAAAATAATTCTAGAGATGTTCCAAGGAAACTTTTGAAGTGAAGTACAATGAGGAGCTTTACAAAATGAGCAGACTTGGTAATGAAATTAATGATGATTTATTGCATTATCCACAAGTGTCATGGGTTAGAGCATTTCAAATGTGATGCAGTTGAAAATAACATGTGTGAAACCTTTAACTCATGGATCTTATCATGTAGACACAAATCTATAATAATCATGTTGGAGGAAATTAGGAGAAAATTAATGACTAGAACTGTGGATATGATTAGGTTTGCTGACACCTGGATATGTGATATTGCACCTATGGCTAGACTTATGTTG
This sequence comes from Solanum piurae, assembly GCA_029582685.1. NCBI lineage: Eukaryota > Viridiplantae > Streptophyta > Magnoliopsida > Solanales > Solanaceae > Solanum > Solanum piurae. The sequence continues at coordinate 1,414 of JAJOOO010021503.1, forward strand.
GAGGAGAATAAGGAAAAGTCTAGGGCATGCAAGGTGCTTTGGAATGCTTATGTTGGGTTTGAGATTGGAGAAGGGCAGTATAGGCATACAGTCAACTTGACTAATAGAGTTTGTAGGTGTAGAACTTGGGTTGAGAGGCATTCCATGCCAACATGCTATTTCTGCTTTGTACCACATAGAACATGAACCTGAACCACTTGTGGAGCATTGGTATAGGAAGGATACCTTCTTAAAGGCTTATAGTCATTTCATTCAACCAAGTCCAAATATGAAGATGTGGCCTGAAACTAACAATCCAAGGATTGAGCCTCCTGAACCTAAGCAAATGCCTGGTAGACCTCCAAGAAATAAAAGAAAGAGTAAAGATGAACCAAGAAAGAAGTATGGAAATATGTCCAAACAAGGGGTGAAAATTACTTGTTCCAAGTGTAAACAACAAGGCCACAACAAGAAACATTGCAAGGTAAAATAATTTATTATTTGTTTGTGCCTTTTTTGAATTCTTGTTGAATGTAATAAACAAACTTTATGTTTGATATTTAGGCTGGTGTCCATACTTCACAACCAACTAGCCATAGTTCACAATTTACTACTGGTCAAAGTTCACAAGGAAGTTGACATCCTAAACCAACAAGCTCCTACCAACCTGGACCAACAAGATTCAACCAACCTGCATCAACAACATCAAACAGTCATGCTTCTTCAACAATAGTTTGTGGTGATACCAGTGGAGTTAAGAGGGCAAGGGAAACTGCAAAAACAATCCAACCACCACCATTTGTGGATACAAGTATTCCTGTTACAAGAGGAATAACCAGTCAACTACCTCCAAGGACAAGACAAACTGCTGGACAAAAAACAGGAAGAGTTGCAACTGGAGAAGATTCTGCAAGAAGGGGACCAAAGAGGCCAACTAATGGTGGATCAAGTAATGTTGGATTTGGCATCTACACAAGTGCAAGTGGAACCCAAATACTAAACGTAAGTTTGTCACAATCTGTCTCTTAAATGAATGCAAGTTTATATTAATTTTGATTTTTTCTTCAAAAAATAGCCTGGGACTTCAAATCAAAGGATTCTACCAACATGTTCAAGTTATAAGGATGCAAGTTTAACGGGTATAGACCTTGGCTTTAAGCCTAGAGGCTTGAGATGGAAAAACAAGGATACTGTCACCACTTCCCAATTGCAGCAAATGGCAAACAAAAAGAAGAAGTAACACCAACTTAGAATAGTTTGATTTTGGGCCCTTATTTTGCTGTCTAATATTTTTGGAGTATGCTAGCTTTATTTTGGTACTAGTAAACACTTTTGTGAAGGTTGTATGTAGTTTTTGATTATGCTAGCTTTATTTTGGGGCCTTATTTTGGTACACTTTTTTTAAGGTTGTAGCCTTGAATGGTATGTAGCATAATGCTAACTTTGAGCTCATTATGGAGCATGCAATATAACTGTCTACGTTTTGTGTAATTTGGGTGTTACATTGTGACGAATATGACCAATTGTGTAATTTGACTATTTGCTTTTGGTGTTACATTATGAGAACGAATTTGAGATTTGTACGTAGCCAAAAAAACCAATTTTACTGTAACAACAACATAGAATTTCATTGAATCCAAATGCACATTTACATCGAAAATTTACAGCAACAACAACATCAAAATACTACTAGATCGAACACCAAATACTACTAGACCGAACACCAAATACAACATCAAAATACTACTAGACCGAATACCTCAAGAAACTAACAATTAGGCTTCAATTTCCATATTCCAAACATCAGCAACCCAGTAGCAACGATACCAACAATACCAACAATAAATATATTTCTTGCTCGCTTTAATTTTTCATCAAAAGCATTGACTTTATTCAACAATCCCCACATTACCCTGTTTGCTTGTGGAGGGTGTCGATCTTCATACCAAAGAAAATAGTCACAACCACCCATTTTCTATAAAACCAATAAAAAAGAATTAGACGTCAACAATTAATCATCTAATTGACTTAAAAAAAATAAGGGAAACAAAGAATTTTACCTTTGAAATTCTACAAGTAAAAAATCTACTCCCTGAATTTAATTGGGTCCATGAAGTCTTTAATAGTGCTTCATTACCACACCTACACTATCGAACTTCATCCACAGATGCCATGGAACAATTGGAGAAGCTCGACATGAAAGCATTAAGAGCCAATAATTAAAGAAAGGCTGAAGAAGAGAGAAATTGGAAAAGAAGAGAGAAATTGGAGTCTTAATTAGGGTTCAATTGGAGAAAAAATAATATAAATAGATGATGTGGAGTAATATTACCGTTGGGGACACTACATCAGACGAAATTTTGATGTTTACGCGCCTTGAATTAGTGAAAATCACGCGACACTCTAGTTGTGCAAAAAGTGTTAAAGTGACACATGGGGACCCTACTTTAGGTGTTTAAAATGAAAATCCTTCAGTTGAGGTGTCTAAGTGAAAGATTGTGTCAAGTTTAGGGGGTCACCGATGGGTTAGCCCTTCATTAAATAGTGGTACAATCATCACCATGAATTACATGTCTACAGTGCAAGCCAAACTAATAGTTTAGGGCATCTTCAATCCTACACTCTATTTTATTTTCCAAATATATAATTCTTTATTTTTTCAGACAATCAACTCCAACCCAATTCTCTATTTTACCCTCTAAAAAAGAATCTTCTTCTATCTCCTCAATATTATATTATTATTCCTATTTCTATTTCATTTTCTTATTTCATAATATAAACCCGCTCTTTCTTTTTTCAAAATAATCACCCTATATAATATTCATGTAATATAAAATTATTATTTTTTAAAAATTCTTTATTTAGTATAAAATTATATTTTATTCTAAATTTTAAAGAACAACTACAAAAACTTGAAAAAAGAAATCAACAAGCACAACCGCAATCACAAACACAACAATTCTCTAGATCATACACTATCTTTTTTTCGAATATTGTTAAATCTGAAATGACCTACCGAATTACTAAATTATTATTGTAATTTTAAAAATCACTATGTTATGTATTGTATTGTTATCTTGTATTTAAATTATTATTTCATGTATTGTATTTTTAAATTAAAATTTTTATTTTATCATTTAAATTTTGTGCATTCTTCATAGTGAAAATCAATAATAATATCAAATTATCTCTTAAAGTGACGAAAATTGAAAAAAAAAGTATTTAAAATATTGTTAATTCGGGATGAAAGTAGTATATACTAAATAATATGTTTTTAAAAATTTAATTAATGACCTTATATGAAAAATAATATGTTAGTTACAAATAGTAGAAATAGTATTAAAATAATGAAAAACTGAAATAGAGAGGTGATGGAGAACTACTATTCATCTCTTTAAAAATAGAGAATATAGAGTGATTGGAGGCCTAATTCTCTATTTTACTCTCCAAATATAGAGAATAGAGAGTAAAATAGAGTGGAGTTGGAGATGGTCTTACGCACATGTGAACTACTATAGTAATTACCTGCCCCTCACCGATTTCTTCAATGTTCTTCTCATGATATTGGAGGTGTTTGTGGTGTGGTTTAGTTTCATTGGAACTCCCGTTCTTGAAAAGCTTTCATATTCATAAAGATATTATCCTCACATTTCCTGTTTTTTTTCCTAAAAAAAATCATAAACAAAAAGTTAGTTTACTCTTAACTTTAATCAATGTAATCAATATTGTTTATTTATAAAAATGATTAATTTAAAGAATAAACTAAAAAGTTAATTTATTCTATTTAATTGTATAAATTAATAGGTATTTTGAGACGAACTTGTATTCTGGAGGATCAAATTTCTTATAAAACAAAGTTTACTAGTAGTATGACAATTTGGTATGTCATCTATGACTAAAGGCCTAATAAAGCTATTATGTTATAAATCATGATTAAGATGCTTTAGATTAGTGTCTCGTATGAGTACGTTATGAATCATGATTTAAATGAGGTATTCTTATTATTATGAAGTTTATGAATGATTTGGTATTACTAGATTCTTACCACTTTAAAGATTATGATTATGATATCACTATGCATATTTTTTATTGGGAGTTTACTTAACACCGAGTGAACTTTGGGATGGAGGCTCACCCGTTAGAGATGACGGAGTTCTTTAGAAACAATAGCCTCGTCCTATGACTATGTACCCCGAAAGGCCGTTTTAATTTACCTTAGCTAGTGGATCCACTTTAGCTCACTGTACGTAACCGTGTCCTTACCCTGGCAAGTATGGATCCTCCCTTTCAGTGTAGGAGGTTTACACTAGACTCCATGTTCTAGCTCACATGGTTATGTCGGTTAATGATATCTCCCACCACAGTTTATGATTTCCTCAATAGTTTATAATTTCTACTTATGATATGATTTTCATAATATGGCATTGACCTTGTACTATATTTAATGAATTCCACTTATTAGATTATGTTATGTTTTACTTGGTCATGCATTATCATATTTTTAGACTCATTATGTTATTATGCTTATACTCATGCATTTTTCCTCATCCTCAGTATATTCCAAGTACTTGTTAGGGTTTTCCCTGATTTTCTTACCTTATTTGAAGTTTATTTTTCCTAATAAAAAGACGAAACATTACCATAAATGTTTTACTTTTTCTGAAAGGAAAACATTATTTTCTTCCATATTTGGTTTATTATTTTCTTAGAGGAAAACTTTGGAGATCTATAAATTGAAGATCCCTATTCTCATAACATAACACAATAGAATCCACAATGTAGACATTTAAGAGTTTATGGAGAGATAATCTCTACAATTTTAATAATATGTTATTTGTTTTTAATATGTAGGTCAATTAGCCAAATTCCATATAATGATATTTTGATCTTTAGTATAAGTTTTTGTCATCTGATTTATCAACCATATGATATGCAATTGTAAGCTTCCGCATGACGCCCTAATCACTTTCGAACCCAACAAGTGATATCAGAGCACATGGTTCAATGATCCAATGGAACAAAGTTGAAGACATGTTCAACGCGGTTTCAGATCCAGATCAATTTGCAATCAATGATAATGAAGATTTTTGTGCTACTACATGTGGAGAAAATTTTCAGATATATTTTCAACAATCTTGCTGCTCCATCCTTTAAAACAAAATCAATTTTCAACCCATGATTATTTTAACTAATGGGCTCCTCCAACTTTCAACCCCTGCAAACTTTTAATGTTGGGGCTCCACTTTTAACTCATGCATCTTACTTTTAACGCATGAGCTCTACTTTTAATTCATGCATCTTACTTTTAATGCATGAGCTCCACTTTCAACTCATGTATATTACTTTTAACGCATGAGCTCCACTTTCAACCCTGCTTGTAACCTTTAACACATGGCTCCAATTTTTAACCCATGTCAATTTTTAAATCATGGTAAGCAGCAGTCATACATGAAGATTTTGTGAAGAACAAGATTATCAAGCATATGAAGAAACACTATTAAAAAACTGCCAAAAAGAGACGGAAAAAAGGGACGGACTGCATCGCTTTTTTGGCCAAAAGCAACGGAAAAGCGATGCAGTCAATCTCGTCGCTTTTTGGCTCGACGCTTTTCCAAAAGAGACGGACTGTGTCGCTTTTGTTTTTTTTAAAAAAAACATATTTTTTTTGAAGAATGCGACACCGTCCGTCGCTTTAATTAATTTTTAATTTTTTTAGAATCTTGAAAAGCTACGGACAATGAGAAGCCTTCCGTCGCTTTTTGGAAATATAAATTTGAAAAATCCAGAAAAGCGACGAACTAAAGGACCCTGTCCGTCGCTTTTTCTGCAATTTTTTTTATAGCAGAAACTGGCACCTGCAAAAGCAATTCAATTCAATTCAATTCAATTCAGTTCAGTTCATCCCCAATCAAACACAAAACATTATAAAGAAGCTACACAAAATATAAAACAACAAACTTAAATTAACATTCAAAAATTGTGATTTAAAGACTTATAAATCTTTCAAAATTTGTTTCAAAATTACAAATAGTTCATAAAGACTATATTTTATCAAGATTTCTAAAGTTCAACCTAATAATTAGTTCATAAATTGTATAAATCAAGATTTCTAAAGTTCACAACCTAAAGTTTAAAATCCTACAATAATTCAAGATTTCTAAAGTTCACAACTTAAAGTTCTAAAATCCCACAATAATTCAAGATTTCTAAAGTTCACAACCTAAAGTTCCAAAATCCTAAAATAATTCAAGATTTCTAAAGTTCACAACCTAAAGTTCTAAAATCCCACAATAATTCAAGTTCTCTTAAGTTCACAACTTAAAGTTCTAAAATCCTACAAAAATTCAAGTTTTCTAAAATTCATAACTTAAAGTTCTAAAATTCTACAATAATTCAAGATTTCGAATGTTTCACAACCTAAAGTTCTAAAATCCTACAAAAATTCAAGTTTTCTAAAGTTCACAACTTCAAGTTCTAAAATCCTACAATAATTCAAGATTTCTAACGTTCACAATCTTATAAAGTTCTAAAAATTCTACAAAAATTCAAGTTCTCTAAAGTTCACAACTTTAAGTTCTAAAATCCTACAATAATTCAAGATTGTTAACATTTACAATCTTATAAAGTTCTAAATACAATAATTCAAGATTTCTAAAGTTCACAACCTAAAGTTTAAAATCCTACAATAATTCAAAATTTCTAAAGTTCATAACTTAAAGTTCTAAAATCCCACAATAATTCAACATTTCTAAAGTTCACAACCTAAATTTCTAAAATCCTATAATAATTCAAGATTTCTAAAGTTCACAACCTAAAGTTTAAAATCCTACAATAATTCAAGAAATCTAAAGTTCACAACTTAAAGTTCTAAAATCCCACAATAATTCAAGATTTTAAAGTTCACAACCTAAAGTTCTAAAATCCTACAATAATTCAAGATTTCTAAAGTTCACAACCTAATTAAAGTTCTAAAATCCTACAAAAATTCAAGTTCATATCTAATTTCTAGAATTTCTAAGTTCAAGAATTTTCAAGTTCAAGAATATAATTCAAGTAAACCAATTTTCAACAACAATATAATACATATAAGCACAAATACAATGGCAAATTGAAAAATTCAACTAATCTCTAACTTCTAGCTAGCTTCTAATTATTTGTTAGTTCTAACTTCTAATACTTAATTTACAATCATATTTAAAAATCCCCAATTTTTTTAACTTCAACTTTCAAACTTACTAAATTCAAGAACTTCTAAGTTGGAAAATTCAACTAATCTAATTTCAACTTTCATATACTATCCAATAGTTTTCTAACTTCAAAGTAATCTAACTTTCATATACAATTGAATATTTTTCTAACTTCAACCGTCAAACATACTAAATTCAAGAATTTTAAAGTTGAAAAATTCAACTAATCTAACTTCTAACTTCTAATTATTTGTTAGTTCTATCTTCCAATACTCAATTCACAATCATTTTTTTTTTTAAAAACTCAATTTAGAAGAAAACCCTAAAATCAAAAATCTCTAATTCTCTACTTAACTAACAATAATCAAATATACAAATTAACAATTGACTAACACAATTCATCAAACTAAAACAATATACTAATTTATAACAAATCAAATATTACTAGAATTGAAAAAAAAACTAAAATTAAACCCTAACCTTAACAAGCTAAGGAAAAGAGGAAGTGGGGACGATGGGTGGCGACGCTGAAGGGGCAAGGCAGCGACGGGACTAATGCTCAAGAAGAGAAGGGTGACGGCGGCGTGGGGTGGCGTGGGGCAGCGGCGGCGCAATAGTTTGGTTTTAAAGTGAAGGGAGAGAAGAGAGAAGAGAGAGAAAGAGAGATGGGAAAATGGGGGGAAACCCCACTTTTTGGTTCAACATAATTTTAAAAAAGCGACGGATATCGTCTCTTTGTGTGTCGGTTTTTTTAAAATATTTGACCAAAATTTTGACTAAAAAGTGACAGACTAAGAGATACTGTCTGTCGCTTTTTAAAAATATTTGACTAGATATTTTGACCAAAAAGCGACGGACTAAGAGATGTCGTCCGTCACTTTTTTTTAAAACTAATTAATAAAATAAAATAAATTAAAAACGACAGACAACGTGGTTATTTTTTAATTTATAAATAATCATTTTTATTAAAAGCGACGGACGACGTCTCTATATATATTAAATAAATAATTATTAATTATATATATATTTAGCGCAAAAATCCGCGAAAAAAAAGCAACGGACTAAGAGATTCCGTCTGTCGCTTTTTGTAAAATAATAAAAATAATTATTTTTATTAAAAAGCGACGGACAGTGTGGTAAATGGCATCGCTTTTTGGAGCGACGCAGTCCGTCGCTTTTCTGTCCGTCCTTTTTTGGCAATTTTTTAGTAGTGAAGGCGGATCAAGTTTTATCAAGATAATCCAGCCAAAAGGGGAGATTTGTTAGGATTTTGCCCTGATTTTCTTACCTTATTTGAAGTTTATTTTTCCTAAAAGAAAAGACGAAACATTACCATAAATGTTTTTACTTTTCTTGAAAGGAAAACATTATTTTCTTTCATATTTGGTTTATTCTTTCCTTAGAGGAACAGTTTGGAGATCTATAAATTGAAGATCCCTATTCTCATCACATAACCTAATAGAATCCACAATGTAGACGTTTAAGAGTTTAGTTTATGGGGAGATTTTCTCTCTACAATTTTAATAATTTTTTATTAGTTTTTAATATGTAGGCCAATTGGCCAAATTTCATATAATGATATTTTGTTTTTTAGTATAAGTTTTTGTCATCTGATTTATCAACCATATGATATGTAATTGTAAGCTTTCGCATGACGCCTTAATCACTTTCGAACCCAACAGTATTGACTGCATACATTTCTTGTGCATATATTGTTTTATAATATAGGTCATGACGCATATTCATCCAGTTGCGGTTAGCACAACTTCCATCAGCCTTTAAAGTTTTGGTGACTCCTCATGGTTAAGAGCATGATCACCACATTATGAGTTCTAACACTTTCAGTTTTCAGATTTATTTCGTGAGTTAGAACTTGTCCTAGCCACACCTATGTAGTAGAGACTTATGTCAGATATACTATTTTCCGCGTTAAGGTTTTGCACTCTGATTTTCGTATCATATTAAGTTGAGACTAATATTCCACCTATTCTTTATTTCAGTTATGTTGTTTATCTTAGTGTTATGCTATGTCAAATGGCTTGTTTAGAGTATTTAGGGATTATATTCACCATGTCACGTCTAGGAGATAGTCTTGGATCGTGACACCCATGCAATCAAACTATCTCTTAGATTTACATAATGGCTAACCTTTCTGAATTGTAAGTAACTTGATCAAAATTTAATAGGCGGATTTGGTCAATCTATCAATATTGACCTAAATATCATCAAATTTCCACAAAGTCTATAGCAATCCTACCATGAAAGTCATAACAAATATGCTCCTACTTCCACTTAGATATAAGCATCCTCTGAGTCATCCCATCTGGACTTTGATATTCACGCTTCACCTATTGACAATTCAAGCACCGAGACACATGTTCCACAATGTCCTTTTTCATCCTACACCACTAATATTGTTGCTTCAAATCAAGGTACATCTTTGCAGGGGCGGTTCAACGTAATTGGGGGCCTAAAGCGAAATTTCGATTCGGGGCCTAAAATATAAACAAACTTCATATACGTATTTATTCAAAATTTATTTTTCTTACATTATTTAGATGAAAATTATTAATATTTTAATATTGTTTTTTCAGTTATTAGTTTTAGGTAAAATTTTATCAACTCAACATTGAAAAACATTCTTTCAGTGAGGCAATTATTATATGAATTGTTAACATAATTATATAATTAATAAGTTGACAAATATTAAATAAAAATAAGAGTTAGAACCATAGAATTTGACGCAAGAAGTTGATGACTTGGTATACCCCATTTTAATATGCTTGTAGTAATGCTTGAAACTAAAATTTAAAAAGAAACAAAAAAGAATTTGTAATTCACTTTGTTCAACATTTTTCACTGTTAATTCTTATTTTTAACAAAGTACAAAAGATGTTAAAATGGTAAAATAATATATTTAAAAAAAATTATACTTTTTATCATAAATAATCATTTTTTTCTATAGAAATTTTAACACATAATTTATTCTTGATAAAAATTTGGGCCCCAAAATTTGGGGGCTAAGGCAAAAGCCTTATTTCCCAAAGCATAAGCCAGCCCTGCATCTTTGCATCCTAGATAGATAGAATATTTAGAACTCCGAGCTTTCCCTATGATCTCTGGTAAAATCACCAATTCTAGGAATACAAATCCCTTGATCCCCAAGGAACACTACAGATCCATTTAAAACCATTTTTTTTACGTTACCAACGTGAGGTAAAATTGAGATGATTAATTATTCAATCAACTAATTATGTGTACTGACTATGACTTGAGTAAAATAGTTATTTGCAAAAGAAGACTAATTACAACAATACAACAATTAATCGTGAATGATCTTAATTTGTAAAGTGAGATACATACTTAATTAAACACATGTTTTTTTTATTTAAATTAATTTTTAAATCAATAAATATTCCTAACATAATTTATGATTAGTTTATAAAACATAAGTAACTTAAAATTACATGTAAAATACATATTTTAGAGTATTTTTGTCAAATAAAATGGCAAAATAGTACCAAATAATTTAGAAAATAATTTTGACCTTCAAACTCTCTCTCTCTCTCTCTCAAATCTTCGAACTCTTTTTCAGCTTATCTGTGATTTGTCTCGATGGGATGATATTGGGTTTCGCTGGAAAATCTTTAAGGAGCTTGAGTGTTGATTTTACAGTCTTTTGGAGACGATTTTGAGTTGAATTTCATATTAAAAACTCAAGGTTAAAGACAAACACACATATGTTTATCACCACTATATCCCATGTATATCATATATATTTGTTTAATCCATGAAAATCTCTATAATATATACACTTATATACATGATATACAATGCGTTATATGCATGCGGCAATGTTGTCCATGAAAATTACACTAATATAACATGATATACACACACTGCAGAGACATTTTTGATGTGTTACTACTATTTTTGTAATTTTTCGAGGACGAAGCTTTTATAATAATTGATTGGATGAGTTGTTGTGACTTCTTCAATGGACGAATCCGCTTTTCCCTCATCGTCTTCTCTTCAAATGGAGGCTGGAGCTCTCCGCTTTTGTATTATTTGAACAGTAAATGCATAGACGTCGGTTATACTGGGGAATTGGCTATAAAAGTGCCAAAAAATTTTAAGCTTAAGTTGACAAACCTATAATATATTTGGTAAAAAGTATGTCCATACCAATTGGAGGTTTTTTTGTGTATATAAGTGTCAATATCCCATATTTTTTAGATGGTGAGTTAACATACTTGGACCTTAGCAAGATATTTGTAACCTTGGGCCTTTACTAGATGTGGCATGTGTTCTATTTTAATTTAGATGGTCCACATTCTTGCTTGTTACTGCCTACACAATAGAAGAGTTGTAGACAGGCTGGGCTGTTAATGACATATTTGTACCAGTCCACTTCACGTTCGGTTAGGGAAAATTATGCGGATAAACAAACATATACTAGTTAATTAGTTAATATAGTTATAATTTGTCTTAATTACAATTTGTGACTTGCTTTAAGTTATAATTACGCAGCTCAGTGTTTAAATTTGTATAATTCGTCATGTTTGTATAATTTGCCACGTATGTATAATTTGTCACTAACAATTCTCCATTTGATTTGTATTTGTATATGACACTTTGTATTTGTATATGACGGCGATTTCCTTTGGTTTTTCAGTTTTATCATCAGATACAATCAATCCTTTTTGTATAACTTTTAAAAATTTGTATAAACGTGTAGTTTTCAGAATTTGTATAATAAATTTTGTATAACTTTTGTATAACTGTTAATGTTCAGAAGATTGCGTTTGTATAAATTCGTTATTTTAAGTTTTACGAACAAAAATAACTTAATTATATAAATACACGCAAATTATACAAACATACCCGTGAATTATACAAGCAAATAAGCTATAGTTACAGTCTGTAAATATGCAAATTATAGCTAAAGAGCCTAATTAAATTCATTATAATGTTTATTTGCCAAATTTCTTAAACTGCCTTATGCTCATGAGCTCTAGGTAAGCTTTGGGACGATATACATGAACTTCACTTTGACAAAAAAAAGTTGGATTAGAGAATTGATCAATTTAGTAAGTCAATTTAAATGCTCCTCTAATTAAGAAGATTTTCATTATTTCATCAATATTGTGTATGAAGATACTGATGGTCAAACTTGTATTTGCACAAACAGTCAAATCATATTTCCTCATCCGAGTTCCCTTCTACGCTTTCATTGTTCATTTATTTATTTAATTTAAAATTTCATAACTAGTGATTGATTATTAAACTTTAACTTCGTTAGCTTTGATTCTCACCTTGTAATCCATTCTTTTATTTTATTTTTTAATTAAAGGTTATCATCTTCTATTTGCCCATACCCTACACTCAATTTTCTGAAAAATAAAATTTAAAAATATCAATAAGAGTTTGTTCCCCATATGATGAAATTCTCGAAATTTTGATACTCCGTCCATTTCAATTTGTTTGACCTATTTTTCTTTTTAATTTGTTTAAAAAGAATGATTATTCTCTTTTTAATAACTCTTTAATTCCAATTTTTCACATGACATGTTTAAGACTACAAAATTAAGAGTATTTCCCTCCATCCCATAGTAGATGCCATGTTACTAAAAATAATTGTTCCATATTACTTAATCACTATATAATTAGTTAACTATTTTCTCATTTTAGCCCTATAATTAATATGCCATTTTGAATATGAATAATTCTCAATACTAGCTATACCTATACTCAATGTGTATTTTTATGTATATTTTGTCTAACTTATTATTATATGTATTGATATGAACAAAGAATAAAATAGTAAAATTAATCAATCTATTAATGATTTCTTAATTATCGTGTAAAGTAAAAAAAAAAATCATCTAGTATGGAACAGATGGTGTATCTTTTATTTAAAACAATAAAATTCAAAAATTCCATTAATAATTTTAGGGAAAATTACGCGTATAAGCAAACATATACTAGTTAATTACTTAATATAGCTATAGTTTACCTTAATTACAATTCACAGCTTACTTTTAGCTATAATTATACAACTCAGCTCTTTAGTTTTGTATAATTCGCGCATTTGTATAATTCGGAGTTTGTATAATATAATTTGTATAACTTTTGTATAATTCAGAATTTGTATAATATAATTTGTATAACTATTTGCACTTCTGATGTTTGTAATTGTATAAATTCGTTACTTCGAGTTTATACAAAAATAACTGAATTATACAAATGTACCCGCGAATTATACAAACCTGCGAATTATACAAATCCGTGAATTATACAAATGAGGCAG
>JAJOOO010021504.1:0-13204 GCA_029582685.1 Solanum piurae
AGAGTCAGTGGTGAGCCTCCTTGCATTCCGGAGGACTCAATTATTTTGTGTTCTTAGTTTTTGTTTTATTAGGATGTTGCGGGGTCTGTCCCAACATCTATCTCAGTATTTTAGAGGCTTCATGGACAGACAGTCAGTCAGTTAGTTTTGAGTCTCTCATCTATATATATATATGTAAATATTCTATTTTGAGATTTGAGTTGCCTTTATGGCCATATTTTATAAGTTAAGTTATTTTGTAATATTGCATTGCATTGAGTTATTGAGGTTTCCGCTGAGTTAAGAAAGCCAGGTCAAGGGTTCGCTTGGGGCCAGAAATGGTCTCCGGGTGCCAGTCCCGCCTAGGGTTTAGGCTCGGGGCGTGACAATATTGGCCAATAAAAAAAAGCCATGTGTAGGGCTTTAAAAATTCAGTTTTTTTTCTCTCTTTTTCACGCACTTTCAAGAAAGTGCACTCACTCTCTCTGCCACATCATCCCTTATGGGGTGTTTTAATCACTTAAAAGATGTTAAGAGGGTATATAAACACCCGTGTAGTTTAAGTACTAAAGTGAGTTTTCGTGTCAAGTTCAGGGGGGATTTTATGTCTTTTCCCATATATTTTTTTTAAAAAAAAAATACTTACTACTCCACCACAATCCTGATTGGTTATAGATCCTCTAAACATAATATGATGGAAGACTATACTTTTCTTCTTCAACTTCCAAGAAATAAAAAGAACTTAGGGAGAAGCGTTAAGTGACTAGATGGAAATATGAAATTTTAAAATTGGAATTTATTTTCTTTTAAATTAGAAATCAGACAATACACAATAAGTTGGGTGATTTTGTTTTCTTCAAATAACCATATTTATAATAAACTCTTATTTAATCATTTTATTTGGGTATTGGACCATCATAAAAGTGGCTAAAAGCTACTACGCAATATCCATCAAATTAAAGCTACTTTTCCTTTCTTTACTAGTCAATGGAGATCTTTATGCCTTTGCTTTTAATATACTAAAAATTTCATGAGGTGCCTGTTTTAGTTTTCCTATTTAAGTAAAAAATTACTAATTCATGACTATTCAGTATTTAGGTAATTATCATGCAAAAACACATGCTTTTGTTTTGGTTCTGCATTTAGACATAATGTTTCAGTCATGTATGACTGAGTGAGTGCAGTCATAAATAAACAATTCAAAGGATACTAATGATCGAGAGTCAAATTGGTTAGATTTGTCATTATTTGACAAATTAATGATCGAGAGTTGTTTTTTTTACCATACATGAAACTTATGTTTTAAATTTGAGTTTATTTGGAATAGATTTGACTTTTGAGGGTTGCAATTAGAAGAACAAAATTATCATTTTTTGATAAATATATTTCTAATGCACATACCTGGAATTTTAGTCAATTTTAAATGTGATTTAGTCATATATGATTGAACACAAACAAAAATAAAAAACTTAATATCATGTATGACAGTGCACAAAGATAAATGATTTTTTTTAAATGAGTGCTAAATAAATTTGTTAGATTTTGTCGTTATTTCACAATTAAGGATTGGACTTTGTTCTTTATGATGTATCATATATGGAATCTATGTTTCATATTAAAGCTTATTTGGAGTAGATTTGAGTGTTGAATTATTGAAATTTGAAGAACAAAAAAAATTAACAAAAAAACTTCAGATACATGGCTGAGATTAAATATGATTTTTATATGCACTCCAGACACGATTTTCAACCCCAATCACGTATGTATGTATGAATTATTCTCAGCAAATAAATTTGTTTTTAAAATTTTGTAATCACCTAATGAATTTGAATGATTAAGATACTCCCTTCGTTCACTTTTAGTTGTCACTGTTTGACTTGACACATCCATGCATTAAAAAAATAATTATTAATATATGTATTTTACCAAACTATCCCTATTGAATGATGCTTAGTACTATTAGTCTTGAAAGATGATTTGGAGAAAGAGTATTTAATGCTAAGGATAAAACATGAAAAAATATAATTGTCTGTTCTTGATATGTCAAAAGTGACAAGTAAAAATGAAAATCTATTTAAGAATAAGTGACAAATAAAATTGAACGGAAAAAGTATATAACAAAATCTTAATATCACTAATTTGTCTATTCAAGAATTTCTATAAAATTGGCTCTTCACTACTAACAACCACTATCCACCCATATCAACTCCCACCACCTGCAACCACCATCCTCATCAATTATTTATTGCCACCAATCACCACACAGTTAGCCTTCAATACTATCACTAGTCACTATTTAGAATCATCACCACTAATTAACATTTAGTGCAACAATCACTAATCGCTACAGACAACCACCCCCATCAACAACCATTATAAATTGTCAATCACCATCAACAATAACCATCATCATAATTATCACTATCATCCAATATAATTTTAAAAACTAGCGAATTTCTGAAATAATAAATAATAATTTAGGGTTTTGGATTTTTGTGGTAATGTCTCATCCCATTTTTATGTGTTGCTTCAAAATAGGTTTATGAACCACGAGCATTATATAATAACACCAAAAAAATGAGATTTTATATAAAACCTTGGAATTAAAACTTTGGAGTTCAGGTTTTTTAGTCAGAGATGGAATTGAGTAAAATTGAATTCCTTTGGGGTATAACAAACTTTACTCGATTCATTGGAGGTAAATTCTGGTGATTAATTGCGGTTTGACACATATGGAACCTAACCTTGCTAAAAAAAAGGTTTTTTTATCATCCATTTTTTTTCCGCAGTGATTCAAATTTACAATCTTGAGATTGAAAGTGAGGAATGCTTAGCATTCGAGCAATTCCCTTTTGTTTATATATGTAAGATGTTAGTTATGATATAATTTGAAATATTTTTTGAAAAGTGGGAAAAATCACAATTCTTTATTATATGCCCACCCCTAACTAGGGCTGGGGATAGGAAAGCTATTCTCCACTTGTAGGTGTATTTATCAGATATTTTTCAAAATAATTAACTTCAAATAAACCAACTCCAATTAAGTGCTTGACACAATTTCTTAACATTACTTCAGCTCCTCGAATTCAGAATTAATTAAATATTCTGCTTAGTTAAGACGACTTAACATGACTTAATTTCATTAGAATTAAGATCACTGAATCTAAATAAATATTTGAATATTAAAGACTATTTGTTATATTTATTTAAAAACTAATAAATACAAAATTCAAACAAAGGAGGTGTTTAGTATCTCTTCTCATCTTCTTTATATAATAAGACGTTTGGAATACAATTTTTCTTCTTTAATTTAAGCTAAACTTCCTTTTCATTAATAATCCTTATTCCTTTCAATGGAGATTAATTACTACTCCATAGCTTCATTGCTCCTATTCTTGTCCTCCCTTTTTATTGTAATTAGGCAATGGAGAAATAAAAAACAAAATAAACTGCCTCCAGGTCCATGGAAACTTCCCTTCATTGGAAGTCTGCATCACTTGATCGGAGGAGGACTTCCACATCGCGTTCTTAGAAATTTATCCCAAAGATATGGACCTCTTATGTATTTGCAAATGGGGCAAGTTCCTACCGTGGTCATATCATCACCTAGTATGGCAAAACAAGTTCTAAAAACTCATGATCTCGCCTTTGTTAATAGGCCACAACTTACATCCACAAACATCATATTTTACAACAATAAAGATATTGCATTCAGTCAATATGGTGATTACTGGAGACAAATGCGTAAAATTTGTACTTTAGAACTTCTTAGTACAAAGATGGTTAAGTCATATGGTGCAGTTCGAGAGGATGAACTTTCAAGTCTCATTTCATCAATTCGTTCCACTCAGGGTAATACAATCAACATGACACAAATTATTTTTATGTTTTCCAACTCTATCATTTGTAGATCAGCCTTTGGAAAAATATGCAAAAATCAAGACGAGTTCTTAACAATTTTGAAGGAAGTACTGTTATTAGGAGCAGGATTTTTTGTGGGTGATTTGTTCCCTTCTTGGAAATTACTGCACAACCTAAGAGGTGAGAAAACTAGAATGGTGAATGCGCATAAGAAAGTTGATGCAGTTATGGAGGAAATTCTGAATGAGCATATCGAAAATAAAGCAGCTGGGAAGAAGGGAAATGGTGAATTTGGAGACGAAGATTTGGTTGATGTTTTCTTAAGGGTGAAAGAGAACTCCCAACTTCAGTTTCCAATCGCAAATGAAAACATTAAAGCTGTGATTTTTGTAAGTTTTCTCCCTTTCTTAAAAACACGCGCAAATTATTAAACTTCACTTAATTATTTGCATTGCTTGGTTGATGCTGCAGGATATTTTTCTGGCTGGAAGTGAGACTTCATTTACAGTTATTATTTGGGCATTTACAGAAATGATGAAGAACCCACATATCATGGCGAAGGCCCAAAGTGAAGTGAGACGAGTATTTAAGGGAAAGAAAAATTATGATGAAAAAGATGTTGAAAACTTGACATATTTAAATTTAGTGATTAAGGAAACGTTAAGGCTTCATGCTCCAGTTCCTCTTCTAGCACCTAAAGAATGCAGGGAACAAACAGTTATTGATGGATATACCATACCTATTAACACTAGAGTATTGGTCAATGCATGGACAATTGGAAGAGATCCCGAAAGTTGGGATGATCCTGATAATTTTATACCAGAGCGATTTGAGAGTTCTTCAGTTGATTTTACTGGAAATCACTTTGAGTTTATTCCGTTTGGTGCGGGAAGAAGGATTTGTCCCGGAATGACATTTGGTTTAGCTAATGTTGGACTTCCTCTAGCTCAGTTACTCTACCACTTTGACTGGAAACTGCCAAATGGAACTAATCCAAATGATTTGGATATGACGGAAACACATGGATTAAGTGCGGCAAGACAAAAAGATCTGCATTTAATTGCTATAGATCATAAAAACGATGAAGAATAATAATTCTGTTTTTTTTTTTTTGCTTAGTTTAATTATGTATATATTTATGTATGTGTATCCATTTGAAGAATAAGATGTATGTATGCATTTGTCACAATTGGACTAAAATGAGCTTTAGATTCATTCGTTTTGCAATAAACATAAACCGGGTGATGCCTAATAATTGGTAATATGTTAATCTCTATGGGTATAAAATTACATAATCATACAATGTAATTATTTAAAGAGCCACTACATAAAGAATAATAAGAAAACAAAAATTCAGATAAAGTTTCCATTAAATAATTGTCTCTTGCTATGATTGTACATGTCATACTTCAACTCACAATCATAGTGTTAGAATTGGACATGGCTCACATGCAGGCAGGGGTTTCGCTCCCCTCCATTTTCCCTTCCCTCAATTTCGTCAAGTGCACATTTAGATGAGGGACATGTGTTTTATTTATTTTTTTGTGATAATAAACTATGTTTTTGAAATATTTTATTTGTTGAGAAACGAAAAAAAAAAAAGGTGAATAATTATCAATGTAGACAAAAACCTTAAAATAAAATAAAAAATGGGAAATAAAAAACAAAAAAAGACGAGAAATTATTAGAACTACAAATGTGAAATATCAAAATTACCACGCTTTAGTAAGAGGAGAAAGTGTGGCTACGCACTGTGTTTGAAGGGGAAAAAAGAAGTATGTTTTAAAATTTATTTGTTGGGAATAAAAGAAAATTCTAATATTTTCAAGGGAAAAGGCTCAAATATGCCATCGAACTTTTAGAAAAGGCTCATTCATGCCATTATTTTTTAACGGTGGTTTTGCAAAACCATTTTTTACACGTGACCAATTATAATTCGGCCACGTCATTATTTTTTTTATAATAAAAAATTAAAATTCTGAACAAACATTTTAACCGTGGTTTTGCAAAACCATTTTTTACACGTGGCCAATTATTATTCGGCCACGTCATTATTATTTTTATAATAAAAAATCAAATTTCTGAACAAACATTTTAATTTTAATTTTTTATTATAAGAATAATAATGACGTGGCCGAATTATAATTGGCCACGTGTAAAAAATGGTTTTGCAAAACCACCGTTAAAAAATAATGGCATGAATGAACATTTTCTTAAACGGTAATGGCATAGATGAGCCAAACTTTTAACGAATGGCATAAATGAGCCTTTTCTGAAAGTTCGATGGCATATTTGAGTTTTTTCCCTATTTTCAATAAAAAAAATATAAAATGAAATCTATGAATATCAAAATTTATAGAAAATATCTTGTTCTTACCACATTTAGGGAATAGTTTTTCAAAATTAGTTGACTTAACTATGGTTATAACATTTGTTAATATAGTATAATTTTGACCTTAAAATTTTAAATAAGACACATGTCTCTCATCTAGATATGCACTTAACGAAATGGAGGAAAAGGGTAATGGAGGGGAGCCAAATCCCACCTGGA
This sequence comes from Solanum piurae, assembly GCA_029582685.1. Classification (NCBI taxonomy): domain Eukaryota; kingdom Viridiplantae; phylum Streptophyta; class Magnoliopsida; order Solanales; family Solanaceae; genus Solanum; species Solanum piurae. The sequence continues at coordinate 6,392 of JAJOOO010021504.1, forward strand.
GTATTCAATTCCTCCATTTCCTTCTTTGATAGATTTACACGTGTCACCAAATTGAATGGTTCAAATTTATTTACTTAACTCAAATACTTTAATCACATGTGTAAAGATTCTAACTTAGCACGGGAGGAAATGAGGGATTTAGTACTGGAGATGAGCTAAGTCCGTTGGAGTGATATGATGGTGCTTATTATTTGAGTAACTTTTTTGGAATTTTTGGCTAAAATCAATTCTTAACTATAATTTAAATCTAATGTACGTCTTTATATCATCTAAGTGAGCAAAAAATATCTTTATACTATTCAAAAATAACAAGAATCATTCTTAGCTTATTTTTGTTAAGGATATGGATAGGAAATGAATATTTCATTCTTAGAATTTAAATTTTGTGTGTTGTTAGTTTATATGTTTTTTGCATCATCAAGTAAATTGACTTGCAACAATACACAAGTCTTGAAATATTTATACAGTAGCTTCCGATGGTTTGGAAGATTATGTAAAAAAATCATTTTAAAAATATTACGTACAAATATCTAGAGATTTTTCTTAATAAAATTTTAGTACGCATACACATTATATACAATGCAATTCACATTTTAGACAACGTACATAAATGCTGGAAATTTAGTTAAATTACGTAGGACTTTAGTTATGAAAATAAAAAATATAATTACTTTCTTTGAAAATTTTGAAGTTGGAGTTGTATTTGACCCTACTTTTTCTAAAAATTAGGAAAATCACCTAACTTGACTAGCTTTACCATGTGTACATATATTCATTCAACTTGACACATTTTATTGTTGGTGGCGTGAGTTTTAAAAAAAAAATTGACATAAGGATATATGAATCTTGCAACTTTTTGGATAGTGCAGCCGTAGGGGTGTTCACGGGTCGGTTATTGATCAAAATCAAAACCAGGCCAACTTAATCGGTTTTAAAATTATCAAAACCAAACCAAATATAATATACATTTATCGGTTTGGTGGTTATCGGTTTCGGTTTGGTTTGGTTTGGTTTGGTTCGGTTATTAACCATACACAAAAATAAAAGAAACAATTCATTCAAAATAAAAGAAACAATTCATTCAAAATGTGAAAAAGTGACAACAATTCATTCAAAATGTGAAAAAGTGACAACAATCCATTCAAAACGAAAAATAGTTAGAATGACTTAAATTACTAAACTTTCGATCACTAAATTTACTATCAATAAGCTTTAAAATTCACTATATTGGTCTAAAAGGAAGAGACAGTGACATTTCCAGTCCCACAAAGAATTGTCATAGACACTCATACACATGAAATCAATAAGATAAATATTTTTATCTTGGACATTTTTTCTTTCAATAAGTAAATTATACAGAAATTTTAATGAAAATATATATAAGATCTTTAAATTTGTTTATAAAAACAATATATTAAGTATGTATATTAATAAAATATATGTATATAATTCATCGGTTCGATTCGGTTTTTTCTTCGATTTTTTCGAATAAAACCATAACCAAACCAAATACTATCGGTTTAAAAAATCTATAGCCAAACCAAACCAAACCCAAATAAAATCGATTTTATTTTATCGGTTTGATTCGGTTTTTCTGTTTGGATCAGTTTTTATCCAAACCGTGAACACCCCTAAGTGCAGGTATGTTTTTTGTTCACTTATATAACACAAGGAGATGTACTTTAGGGATGATTTTAGCCAAAAACTCAACTCTCTTGTCTAGGTAAGATGTTAGTTATGATATAATTAAGACATTCTATGATAAGTCGAAATCACAATTCTCTATTATACGAGTCTATGTAATTTTAGTTAAAGTTGAACAAACTATTGCCACTGATTTATCCTACCGCTAATTATCGATACAAAACTTAAAATTGCCTAACTATAACAAATTAATTTGATATGATAGTGATATAGTATTTTTAGAAATTGAAAATCTAAATTATCAAACTAAAATTTTAAGTACGATACATACTATACCATGTCCACCCTTAGCTAGGACCAGGATAGGCAAACTATTCCCCCATTTTAGGTGTATTTATCAGATATTTTTCAGAATAATTAACTTCAGATAAACCAACTTCAATTCAATGCTCAAATTCTTAACATGACTCAGTTTCTCCAATATTACTTCATTAAGATAAAAAAGACCACCGAATCTGAATATATACATTTGACATATGTTCTCAAAACTACTGCTCCCTCTATTCCAATTTATGTGACTTACTTTTTTTTTAGTTCGTTCAAATAAAATGACACATTTCTATATTAAGTAACAATTTAACTATAAAATGTTTATTTTACCCTTCATGAAATGATTTACAGTCACAAATTTTTATCATTTATTTTGGACCACAAATTTTAAAAGTCTTATTTTCTTTCTTAAACTCCGTGTCGAGTCAAACTACCTCACATACAATGAGACGGAGGAAGTAATAAATATAAAATTCAAACAAAGGAGGCGTTAGGTATCTCTTGATTAGCATCATATATCATATTATATTATAAGTGGGAAGGTGCTTAGTCTAAAGTTGGATTACGAAAATGCCGATCAACTTTTTAATCATCATTATCATATCAGACTAAGCACCTTCCCAATTAAAAAGTTGAAGGGCATTTTCGTAATCCAGCTTTAGACTAAGCACCTTCCCACTTATAATATAACTATTTTCACAGCACGTGCGTTGCACGTGTGTATTGTATATATAATATACAATGCTGTAAAATAGAATTAATATCACTAAATTAAAGATTTTTAGTAAATAATTATAATTGAAAGAACATAGGACAAATGTTTTTAAGTAATTAATACAAATTGTCATAGAGTTACTTGTATTTTGAGATCAAAATGACCAAATATCATTGAAACATTTCAAAATACATTCAAAATTTAAATGTGGGGAGAAAGTGACATTTTTTTAGTAGTATTTTTACTTCACTCAATTTTGTAATCAAATCTAACCAACAAATTTTTTAAAAAAAAATATCAATACAAAAAATGTCACCAATAGTCTTTCCTTTTGAGGTTATGAACATAAATGATGGACACCATTTAAGTACAATTTTTCTCTTAAATATTCATATTTGAAATGTAGTATGTGCATGACACTAACAAGGATTACCATAAAAATTTCAATATTTTATTTTTATACGCAATCTATCTTTTACAAATATTATTACTTAATTAATACTTGAGTAAGACTATCATAGAGAGGTAATTTTACAACAACAAAAAAAGGGTACTTTGTTGTTATAATGAATGATTGTTAAATAGAGGTAGTCTTCTCCTTGTTTCTACCGCATACATATCATATAGATGTTGTCTAATGAAAGAATCTAGTATCTTATATGAGATGTATCGTGATATAAAATATTAAACTTTTTCAATAATAAAAGTTAATACATGAATAAAATTCAGTATTATTTATAAACTCTTTAATTTGATTTAAGATTATTTTATGATCAGTCATTATTTTCTTATCTATTTTTATATAGCTAGCAAGGAGTGTATCTTGTGACATAACATTTTCTCAAATTAAAACGAACACAAAATAAGAGGAAATTCATACTAAAAAAATTGCATACTCAATATAAACATAAAAGAGAAAAAAAATTATATGGAACAATACATAACCAACGAAGAAGGAAGACGAAAATATATTACTATATTCACTATCTATTTAAAACTTTACTTGATCTTACCCATTTGATTGAAATCTCTTGCCACCAAAACTTTACTTGATCCGTTCATTTTTACTTACATATATATTAAAAAATAATTATTATCATGACTATATTATCATATTATAAGTAAAACTTAAAATCTATTTTTGAAATAGTGGATTTAACCTGCAAACTAATAATTCAATGGACTATTTTGATGCCCGTTGTTTTAGCAAAATTAGAAAGAAACTCCTCCTAAGAGAATAAAAAATGAAAAAACAAAGAAGAAATATTTTACCCAAATCATGTGACTTTTTTCATATTTATTTATTATTATTGTCTTTCCCACAACTTTTCGTCACTGTTAACTCATGAAAATCGTAAGAAAAAATACGAGTGTGAATTGTTTAATGATTTGCTATAATTTGTTCACCAACTCTTTCTTATGTGATACCTCAAATTTCATTGAATTTTGAACTTAATCAACTATTGTGATTGATGAGTGAGTAGGTGGGTTAGGTACACCTCTCGCCCAGTGGAAAGTAATGAGGCTAGTCTCCCCCTTTTCCCCTTGTCCGTGTGTGGGCCACCCTTCTGAAAGGCGAAAAAATGGGAGAACCTAAAACTATCTGGGGGGAACTTATCCCCCACCAATGCGGCCTTGGCCCTCTTTTCCAAGAGAAACTGCTTCTCCAGGATACCCAAAAAGAGTGGGAGGTGCCTGGGCTCGTTCCTCCCGATAAAATATTGCAAATAACCCTTGAGATTTTTTAAGAAGAAGAAGAGTACAAAACTTTAAAAAAAAATTATAGTTTAAAAGTAAGACAGAACTACTCTATTTATAGCTAACAAATAGTAGTATGAATAGGTGTTAATTGTGCCTTATCAGAAAAGTTGTAACCTTTCGAAAAAGTCATTGCTCATCGAAAAAGTCACAACCCTTTGGAAAAGTCACAACTCATTGAAAAATGCACAACCCTTTGAAAAAGTCACAACCCTTTTGAAAAAATCACAACACTTCGGAAAGTTACAACTCATCAAAAATGTCACAATCCATCAAAAAAGTTGCAACCTTTTGAAAAAGTCACAACTCTTTGAAAAAATCACAACCCGTTAATGTCAAAAGGTATCTATTTTTAATATAATACAAAAAATAAAATTAATAAATAAAATAAATTGAGTATTTTTAATTGGGAGTATTATAGTAATTCAAAATTCAAGTTTGAGATTTCATGCTTTTAAGGTAGTATAGATAATATATAATATATGATAATATGATATGATATGATATGATTATTAATATTAATTAATTATATTATTTTATAAGTGTGAAACCATTAAAATTGAATGACTTTTTAACTCTTCAACAAATCAGCATTAAAGTTGAAGGACTTTTTAGCTCTTCAAGAAATCACTACATTTACATGTCTCTCTTCAATTACTATCACCATTATACTCTTTTAAATAACATAATTTTCACAATAAATTACAATTCTAAATATGAAAGTAAATGAAAAGACAATTATTCATTAATAATAATCTTTTTAAAGAAACTAACATATATTTCCAACAATCCATATTTTTTTTTAATCCTCAAATGCATATTTTCTCTTACACATTGTCTTCTAATGGCAATATTGTACATTTGAATTTGATTTAGAGACATAAATCTCTTATCATATGTTCTTTCAAGAATTTCTTTACATTTAGTTTCTTCATTTTTGCATCAGTCAAATTATATTCTTAAATTGATGTTTTAGTGTTTGATCTCTCATGAAAATATACTACTAAAATTTTATTTTATGAACTTATGATGTAATTTTTTAATATCAGATATAAATAAGAGGTGATGCTTTTGCAGACCGTTGAATAAAACTTTTAGTAGAAATTGCGTCAATACAAATAAAGTATGCAGCATGTCTCTCCAACAATTTTTGCAATTTTTTGCATGAGTAATTTTAATAAATTTGATCAATATTTGATTATTTTATTTTTAATTAGATTTTAATAACTTAATGCATGTGTATTTTACAAGTAGAGCCTCCTTGATAGCTGACAATGACTTATAGAAATTATATTTTGCTTTAGTCTCCTAGCTTTCGAGGTAAAAATGATAACTAATGCTTCTCCCTCAACAACATCGAGCAAAAAAAATCAAGAAAATCTTTGAAGAAGACATGTTCTAACTAATGAGATAATTTAATTTAATATGAAGGAGTACTTCAAAGTCAATTATGAACAACATTAAAATTTATCTTTCTAAATATGAAAGAGGAATAACAATATTAAAGAGAAAAACATATAATAGAAATTAAATTTGAATATAACATATAAGCAGTAAAAGAGATTATTAGTTAGTGGTTAAAAATTTTTACTCATAACATGTTACCAATTCTCAAAAAAAAAAAAAAATACACTCCTTACTCCACCAATATTTTCGTTTTATAATTCAAAACTATTATAAATAAAAAAATAAATTATTATCATAATAATAAAGAACAAACGTGCGACACACGTTATCAGAAACTAGTAAGACGTTTGTAATACAATAGTTTACGTGATTTTCTTCTTTAATTTAAGCTTAACTTCCTTTTCATTAATAATCCTTATTCCTTTCAATGGAGATCAATTACTCCTTAGCTTCATTGATTCTCTTCTTGTCCTCCCTTTTTATTGAAATTAGACAATGGAGAAACAAAAAACAAAATAAGTTGCCTCCAGGTCCATGGAGACTTCCCTTTATTGGAAGTCTGCATCACTTGATCGGAGGAGGACTTTCACATCGCGTTCTTAGAAATTTATCCCAAAGGTATGGGCCTATTATGTACTTGCTGTTAGGTTATACTATTAACCATGCGTTTTGATATAGTATTATTATTGAACAATTGTTTATTCATTTATTCAATTCAATAAAGTGTTACGTTATATAGATCAATTTGTCATATATGTGTCCTTAACTTATATAGTAGATGATTTGGTGTATAGAGTTTAAGCTTATACACAGAAGATTAAATCACCAGTTCTTATAAGTTAATAGTTATAGTTCACAATCGTAGATGGAAACTTGGACAAAACCATCAGAAAGATTGTAGCACGAGATTAAATGTAATTTATCTTGATTATGAGAATGGTATAGTTCTAACTTCTCGT
>JAJOOO010021506.1:0-10073 GCA_029582685.1 Solanum piurae
CAACTTCTTTGTATTAAACTCATCAGTTTTCATAGATCTCAGTTATAGTATATGGGTATTCCCCATCTTTTCATTTATTTATGATTTAACTTCCACATCAGTTTATTATCTTTAGTATGCTCATGATCATGCCAGCAGGGTTAGCTTGAGATCACTTGTGGTCCTAGGTCCCGTGTCCGCGTCTCGGGGGTAGTCTCGGGGCGTGACAGGATGAGCAATGAAATAGAAAGAATTTGTTTCCTTGAAATCGAGCATTGGAATCTTATCCAGCTGGTAGTCGGGATGATCTAATTGTTTAACAAAATCATCATGAATATAAATGCATAACCGTGATTCCGTGGAATGTAAATGTTGATATGGATTGTATGGCACTGTGAGATGCATATACTTGTCTTCTGTGAGTTTTCTCAAGCAGAATTCACGCACTACATCATGAAGTGAGCAGTATTCTACATCACGATTAATTCTCATTCCGGAGACAATTACTAGGCTTTTGTTAAGCAAATCACTCAAGCAATTTCGAGATGCTTCCTCCATGTTCTCTGTTTCAGGATTCAATACAAACTCTTCAGCCATCCACAAATTGAGCAGATCGTCCACTGGAATCTTATGGTCCTCTGAAAACAATGCCATGTAAAGAAGGCAAGGCCTTAAGTGGTCTTCTAAATGGTCATAACTTGATTATATTACCTTCATACTCTGCTCTCTTAATGGAACTTAAGTCATTCGTAACCTCGATCCACAAGGACAACTCCCTATCCATTTTTGCAATCATTCCAGCAATCAGAACAACCACAAGAGGCAATCCCTTGCAATGTTGGGCAACTTGTAACCCTACTTCCAATAAATCAGGGGGACAAATCTCTCCTCGAAATACCTTCTTCTCCAATAATTCCCAACTCTTTTTGGAGGTTAGAAAGGTAAGAGAATAAGGATTACTGTGGTGCTGAAGATGCTTAGCCACTTGTTCAATTTGTGTTGTGACCATTACTCTACTTCCACATTCACCTTAAGGGAAACATATTCCCAAATCTTCCCATGCCTCGACATCCCAAATGTAATCTAATACGATGAGGTATCTCTTGCCTATTAGAACCCTGCGCAACATGTCAGCTACATCATCGTCCACTTTGATTTTTATCTCATCATTTGTAGCTTGTTTGAAAATCTCAACCAATAAAGTCCTCCTATTATATGCTTGTGACACAACACTCCATGCATTAACATCAAAGTAATTAACAATAGAGGGATTGTTGTACACCTTCCTTGCCAAAGTTGTTTTACCAAGTCCGGGCATTCCATAGATGGAGATAAGATCCCGCTCCTTTGTTCCTCGTATCAATTTCATCATTATAATTTCTGAATCTTTCTCAAAGTCCACAACTTCATCATCATCATAGATTCATGTAATACTACGTTTGGTGGAAGGCTCTCCAGCAGAAAGAATTCCTTTTCCACAAGTCTCAACAACTTCCATGCCTTGAATTAATTGCTTTGTCACCCTAATTTCATAAAAGAAAGGGAAACCACATTATTTCATAACTTAGAGAAGAAAAAAACCAAAATCAAGGCCCAATTATATCATCTATTAAAAGTTTGAATCATATTATTGCCGTTTGGGAAAAAAACTCATTCATGTGTAAAATCATTTTTTTTACCTCAATAAGACTTAAACAATTTTTAACAGATAAAATAAATGAGTCTGTCTTATGTCACACTGGTGTTTAAAAATGCGGGACGTGAGGCGAGACGTTTTATACAGTACGGGGCGAGACGTAAGCCCCGAGACACAGGGTGTAAGTCCCATGGATATACGGGGCGTAGTCTCATGTATATTCAATTTTATGCTTTTATTACTAATAAAATAAGCAAAAGTAAACCTTTCCGTGATTTTACAAATAAATTTTTATAAATAACCTATAATCTATAAAAATTATATTATGATATTTATTTGAGATAAGTATAATAATCAATAATGAAGAAAAAAAGTGTTATAATTACTATTTGAGAAATATCATTACACCAATAATAAAAAATATGATTTAAAGCAAAAAAAGGTTCAAAAAAATAAATTAAAAATGCCCGGGCGTACATTTTTATACCCAGGACATACGTTTTTATGCTCGAGGCTGTGTGAGCATTTTACTTTCTATTTTTCTTTTTGGCTGGAAGGGGGTTTAATTAGATAAAATATCTATTTCGTCAAAAATGAGTTAATATTTTAAAAGATGACTCAACTATGAGAATTGATATAGTAAAGTTATTTAACTTTAATTTGTTTTTATATCTTCCAAAATCACTTTACTTAAAGTTTTCATCTTCCAAAATCACTCAACTAAATTAATTATTAAACAAAATTTGACATGACAAAATAAATATTTTTTATTATGTCACAAACATGGACTCCACTAATAAATAAAATGGAAAAGGGTCATATTTACCCCTATACTTTTTTAAAAAGATCATATTTACTCTCCGTCATGAATTTTTTGATATATTTGTCTTTGTCATCTAATTATAAGGTCATATTTACCCTTTATTCGTTAAAACTCCATATTCCCACATAAACATACCAATGTAGCGCCTACATGAATTTTATTTTCTTCTAATTAAATCAAAATATTATTTAAATAATTTTAAGCTGCTCCGCACATTAAACCCAATTTACTAATCAAAATAAACCTAATTTGATTCTTCTTAAATTTTCTCTATGAGCGTTGCTATTGGAACAAACGTAGAAAATTATATACCTCTCTCTTTTATATCAAACAAAGATCAGCTTTAGAACAAAAAATAAATTTTAACACTCAATTCAATATTTTTGTTAAGTAAATTAGAGCCAGCTTTCATTTTTAATCTTGACGCACAAAATTGGTTAATTAGCATTTAATTCAAAATAGGTTGAATTTCACAAACATTCTACATGTGCTCTGTTTTCTTGATAGTATCAGACGGTGGAGAAGGTAAAGTGAGGCTCATCAATGGATATGGAAGATTCAAGTTGGTTTCCGGTGGCTATCGATGCTGAAACGGAGAGTAGATGAGACTAAATTCGAAACAGCTACCAGCAAACTTCTATATATCTCGAATGTTTCATGTAGTTCGGGAATATATTTATTTGGTGGATCTGATTCGATGGTTCAAAGGTGATATTTCAGTTTTTCGGTGGTTGTGGAGATCTAACAATTTCATTCCTCTGTACAACTCCATTAACCCATCTCTCCTAAACAAGCATAAACCCAAACCGACGATAGTTAAAGGCTTGGTCTTAGGTTCATTTTTGTGGTTAGTGGGTCGAGTTCAATTCTATGTCGGTGGGTTAAAATGATTTTAATAATATTTAGATTTAATTTGGTAAAACTAAAATCCACATAGGCACAATATTATGTGGAAATATGAAGACTTAACGGATGAAGGGTATCTATAGCCTTAAAATTGGATGGCAAGGATAAATATATCAAAAAAAATATGACAGATCAAATATGATCTTTTTTCTAAAAGTATAGGGATAAATATGATCAAATATACTAATATATATAATCAATGTGAATCAATGTATTTTGGAAAGAATAGGAATTCATAATGATCACAACATATATAAAGAAGGCATAAAAAAGTGTATATATTATTGTACAAAAGATCAGAAGAGACATAGCAAAATAACAACAAAAAGAACTTAAAAAGGATTCTCACCTTTGTGTTGTTGATGAGGGTGGCAACAAATGAGAGATCAATTGGTCCAAAAGGTGATGGTAACAGAAATATAAAATGAGAGAGAATTGTATTATAGGAGATAATGGTGGACTTCAATCTTGAAGAATGATACAAATATATAGTTATTGTGGGAATATCAACTATTCCCTATCCAATAATACTTATCCAATTTAGAAAATTAAAAGATAATTTATCCTTTTGTATTTATTTTATCTTTGCTATTAAATACGTGTTCAATATCTAATATTTTTCTGAAAGCATTAAATTTAATTTATTTCTTAAGGTGTATGTCAAGTCAGTAATGAACAACTATAGTTGGACAAAGAGAGTAGTAAATAAATAAAAAGAGAAATATTGAAAACACCCCTAAACTCGGCACAAATTATTAGTTTCATCCCAAACTATTGATAACGTTAAAACACTCATTTACTTGACTAACTGAACTTAAATACACCCGATCTTATAACATGAGTGAATATCAACTACTTAATAAATATAAATATAAATAAATAAAGAACGACTCACATCTCTCTCGGGTTGGTTGGTCAACTATTATTAATGTACAAACAAAAGAAATTTAACTTAATCGATGGTGAATAGTTTGAATAAATGTTGAACAGGCACATGATAATAATAGGAAAAATGACTAATAAAATAACATTTATATTAATTAATCGTTGGTGGCGCTTAAATTAAAGGATTATAGTAACACTTTGCTTTAAGCAATAATTAATAATTAAGAATAAAAAGGCAACTTAATTAAGATAATGTATTTCTAGATATAAACAGTGATGTGCACATTCACATGCATGATTAATGATCCTAAGTCAGAAGTAGAACCATTCAAATTCAAATTTAGGTCATGACAAAAATAGTCCCTATTGTATGAGTGGGGCAATAATAGTCCCTATAAAATGCATAAGTTTTACATATTTGGTCCAAAGACAACGAAAGATTATTTGAAAAATCATTATAATGACATATGAAATTAATCTTTTTTCCATGATTTTGGTGATTTTATAACCCTTAATTAAAGCATAAATGAAGGCTGGCGTGGTTTAAAGTTAATATAATTAAATGTTGGTGGTGCTTAAATAAAAGGATTATAGTAAGAAGAAGAGGGTTCAATTTTCCCAGACAACCCGAGATCGAATTCCTGTTGCCATATTTTACAAGATTATAACCTTTTAAAAAAAAAAAGGATTATAGTAAGACTTGGTTAAGCAATAATTTAGAATAAAAGATCAACTTAATTAAGATAATGTATTCTAGATCTAAAGTAATGTGCACACTCACATGTATGATTAATGATCAATACAAGTGATGAGAACTATTCAAAATTTGCAAATAAATAAATAAATGGTTTTAGCCTCCAAGAAGCTTCACTAAACAAGGTCTTGCTACTAGTCCTGTTTTTTTTTTTTGGGGATCCAGGTAAACCCATAACCTCTATTATAGCCTCTGTCTTTTGGGTCAGCACTATGTGGTGAACATTTCGTGGTAACCTACTTTTTGCAATAGCTCACAAATCACACGAGATATAAACTGCACTAGACAAGCCTTATGCGACGAGCTCATGACTGAGTAGCAAATGATTGCTGGATTCGATCTGGTAGATGTTCCACATGAGAGACCCACCTCCCAACCATTCAACCATGCCCTTGCGGGCACTACTAGTGATGTTTCTCATTAAGACAAATCACTTCCACTCTTCGAGGTGATCCCAATCTAGTTTTGCTCGGCCATATAAATCCTATTGTGTTATTTGTTCCATTTCAATCCGAAACTAAATAACTATCTTTCAAGGTCATTTTGGAGTTCTGTAAAGTTAAGAGGTTCTCTAAATTCAAAATTATAAAGTTATCTATATGGATGCATTTATACAGTGCAATAAATTGCGGTGTTGGAATATCCGCAAAGCTAGGAGGGATCTCCTAGTATATATATATATATATATATATATATATAGTTATGATTTCTAATTTCTAATTTAGTTTAACAACTCTAATGATTAATGAACATCCCCCTAACAAAAATATTAATTATAAGATAATTAAACTAAATTATTCTTATTTATTACTTTTTTAATTTAATATTTCTCTTTTTTTGCACCACATTAATATATGGTTATATTTATGACCAAGAATAAAGATGAAAAAAATAACTAATTATACCTTGAGTTTTTATTCATAAATTGAGATAACTATTTTTAATAAAAGAACCAAATAATATAAAACGAAAGGATTACTAAAGTAAGCATTCCGACATATAATAGAAATAAAGAATAATATTTGTAAAAAAGGTAGTAATTGAAAAATGTTTTTAGAAAAAAGTTATTTGGAAGTTGATATGTTAAGAAATGCATTTAACTTTTTTTTTTTAAAAAAAAAAACGTGAATAAAAGACATCACTTGACAATCTGGATAGTCCATTTTCTGACGAAATTAATTTTGAATATACAGATATATGAAATTGATACTGAATACATAAATATATTAAATTTGTGAAACTTAAATACATTCTGGAATACAAATAAATAGGGAGATTTGCGAATCTTGCAGAAGAAAATAGGGAGAAACTATCTATAAGTAATTACCGTGCAGAAGAAAAAAAATACAATATTGTTTAGTTGAATACTTATTTGAATTAAGAATGAGAATGTGTATCGATCTAGGACAATAAAAGAACTTGGAGACTGTCACATCCTGTGTTTTCTTCGATTTCTTTTTTGATATTCATAGCTGAAACCCCAAGAGAGTCTGTGTAGTCAAACAATTTAATAAGTCGCAGTGTTGGAATATCTGCAAAGCTCGGAGGGATCTCCTTGTAGAAGTAACCAATTCTTATAGATAGTTCCTCAAGCACGGGAAAGGATTCCTCTGAAGCTTTCCATTCTTCCATCCTCACACAGTGTAATGCCAAGTATTTGAGTGCAGGGAACTCCACATTTGTGACGTCCCAACAAGTGTACTCTGATTTCCATGGTGAAAATCCTGCCTCTAATGTGAGACTTTGAAGTTTCTTCAATCTTGCAATGTTTATAATCATTTCTTTCGTTAAGAAACAACCACCAATGCACAAATGCCTAAGATTTGAAGGAAAGACAAAGTAGCTCTCCCAACCAACTGAATCCAAGAATCCCTCAGGGCTTATGACCAGATTAAGAGATTGAAGACGAGTATGAACTTCCACCGAGGGAAACAAAGGACAACTAGGTAAAGCTTCAACACGGAGGCTGAGCTCTTCAAGATTCGCAAATCTCCACCAAAACCTTGGATTCATATCATCCACACATATACGATGAGAGTGTAATGTCTTCAAGTTCTCTAGCATAGTTGTTGAAGATTCTTCAAAAATTGCTTTATCATTGTCATCCCATACCAAGCAAAGTTCGTTTACATTCACATGCCTCAGCTTCTTCATTTTCCAGATAGTTGCAGGTGATGTCCTTCTAAATTTAGATGAATCAACCACTAGAGTTTGAAGATCCAAAAGGTGAGATATCCACTTGAAATCAAATTCTTCAACAGAAATTTCAAGGTACCTCAAGTGAGTCAGGTATTGTACCGCGGTAGGCCAATAACTTGGCAGATCTTCATAAGGAAAATGAAACACACGAACACGCTTCAACTCAACAAGTAAGGGTAAAGGAGTTGAGATGTTCCATGTGTTGAAATTTGGATGAGCAATGAACTCCAAGGATCTAGAACATTCACCAAAACACTTTGTATTTAACTTAGACTCAAGCATTGCAATCTTATCAAAATGATATTTCCAATGATCTAATAGTTCAAGAAGATCATCATTAATATAAACGCATAACCGTGAATTCATAGAACATAAATGCTGATATGGACTGTATGGCACGGTGAGCTGCATAAACTTTTCTTCTTTAAGTTTTCTCAAGCAAAACTCACGCACTACATCATGAAGTATACACCTTTCTATGTCACCGTTGATTTTCTTTTTAGAGACCATTACAAGGCTTCTATTAAGTAGATCGTTCAAGCAATTTTGAGATGCTTCCTCCATGTTCTCCTCGTCGACATTCAGTACAAACTCTTCAGCCATCCACAACTTCAGCAGATCGTCCACTGCAATCTTATGGTCCTCTGGAAACAATCCCATGTAAAGAAGGCAATGCTTTAAGTGGTTTTCTAAATGGTCATAACTTGATTGTATTACCTTCATACTCTGCTCCCCTAAAGCAAGGGAACTTAAGTCATTTGCAACCTCGAGCCACAAGGACGCTTCTCTTCCCATTTTTGCAATCATTCCAGCAATCAGAACAACCACAAGAGGCAATCCCTTACAGTGTTGGGCAATTTGTAATCCTGCTTCCACTAGATTTGAGGGACAATTCTCTCCTCGAAACACTTTCTTCTGCAATAATACCCAACTCTCTTCCATTGTTAGAAATCTAAGAGAATAAGGATCACTATGGTGCAGGAGATGCTTAGCAACTTGTTCAATTCTAGTTGTTACCATTACTCTGCATCCGTTTTCACCTCTAGGGAAACATAATCTCAAATCCTCCCATACCTCGACTTCCCATATATCATCTAACACGATGAGGTATCTCTTGCCTATTAGAATCTTGCGCAACATGTCAGCTACGTTGTCATTCTCCTTGATTTCATACTCTTCAATTATAGCTTGTTTGAAAATCTCAACCAACAACGTCGTCCTATTATATGCTTGAGACACAGCACACCATACTTTAACATCAAAGTGATTAACAATAGAAGGATTGTTGTACACTTTCCTGGCCAGAGTTGTTTTTCCGAGTCCTGGCATTCCAAAGATTGAGAGGACATCCAACTCCTTTGTTCTTCCAGTCAATATCTTCATTATAATTTCTGCATCATTCTTAAAGCCGACGACTTCATCATCATCAATTGATGGAATGCTGTGTTTGTTGGAAGGCTCTCCAGAAGAAAGAGTAGTTTCCTTTCCACAAGTCTCAACAACATCCATGCCTTGAGTAATTAGTAACTCTACCACCTTTCAATCTTTCATAAAAGAAATGAAAACAAACATTAACAATCTTAAACTTTTAGAGAAAAAAAAACCCAAACCAAAAAATTATAGTAACAAAGTAAAATCTTATGAGTCTAAAGGCCGCCACTATATAATCAAGATGAATGAAATGAATAAACCCCTTACTTCAGTAGTTCACTTCTTCTGATCTTAGGATGGAAATGTCTATGAATTGTAATTTCTAACAAAGTATAACAATGCCAGGATCCAAATAAATCCCATGACATACAAAATCTAACACAAAAGAGACACAATAATTTATATGGATCTCTCAGTTGACCTAAGTCCACAGATAAAGAAATGAGCAATCTACTACCGTATCAAAGATATTACAAAATATTGAAAGAAAAATAACCTCATAAAATTTAGAAATCTGACCTTTCGTTATTGAGAGTGGCAATAAGTTGCTCCAAGGTTGCTTAATGCTTTTGGGTTTAGAGAAATCCAAACTCTAAGAAGAATGAAAGTGATGTTGAAATCTGGATAGGAAGAGAAAAACACACTAATTAGTTCCTCCGTTTCAGAAACAATGATACAATTTTATTTTAGTCTATTTTAAAAAGAATGATCCATTTGTTTTTTGGCAATATTTTAACTTTAATTTTCCACGTGACATGTTTAAAACCATAAGATTAAAGGACATTTTGATACATTTAACATAACTTTAATTTAGAATCACAAAATTAAAAAGTCTTTTTTTTTCTTAAACTCCATTTCAACTCAAACTAGGTCATTTTTTTAAAAGGAAAAGGAATACTTATTATTATTTCATGTTTTGCGCCTCAATATTAATTATTTATTTTTTAAGATATAAGACTATATATATACTAATTAATATATATAGTGTGATAAATTTATATTTTTAAGAGAGGTGCATAATTTTAAAATGAACAAATAAAAATGATAGAGCGAGTAAATGTTAATTAAACAAATTTTGTACAGTACTACATAAGATGTTAATTATTAATCATACACGTTGAGTGGTATACCAATAATCATTTTTAATTTTCTATGTCTGACTAAAATTTTAAACTCCCCAACAACAGCTGTATGTACAGTGTACCGGTACCTCCATGTTATTTCTGTCAAAAGATACTCTTGTACCTTTTTTTAAAACTTATCGTAGTTCTTTTTATTTATTTATATACAAGAAGAATAAAATATAGTAATTGACGTTAAAATAAATATTATATTGATCTAAATAATAAAAAGATCATATATAAAAAATAAAAGTTATTTAAACTAATATGAATCTTTCTTTAATATTTTTAATTCTTTTATTTATTTTGGTTACCACATTATATTATCATCACAAAATT
>JAJOOO010021507.1:0-13425 GCA_029582685.1 Solanum piurae
TGTGGTAACTAGGAGGAGATTGTGCTTTGGAGTTGCTTGGATTGCTTCACTCTTCCAAGTCTTTGGTATGTCCTCAAGATTCGAGGACTATGTTTAGAAGTTTCTTAGTCATTTTAATAGACACTTAAGTTTCATTTCATTTGTAAAGGGTCGTGTCCCTTAGTACGTTTTAAGTTTTTGTCTAAGATTGGCTAAAGAGACTTAGTAGTTCCGCTTGCGTATTGACGTTTTCAAATGTTGATGACTCTTGAAGTCTTATGGTGTTATTGAATAAAAGTTTTAAATTCTTAGTGATTTTTATGATCCATGCGATGAATGAATGCTAAGGCTTGTATAAGACCTCCGAGAGGTCGAATACGCATGTAACGGCTAGGGGATATTCTCGAGTCGTTACATTTATAATTTTGACGGTGATGTTGAAGCTGCCCATGGTATTTAGGTACTTAACATCACCGTCATCATCAAAGGAGAAGCAACGGACACTAAGGTAATTTGTATGGTTGTTGGTTATGACAACAACTTTTTGGTCTGGTAATCCTGCTGCAACATTTGAGACATTTATATTGATCATGAACAAGAACAAAATTGTTGTCGAGGTGATAGTTGCAATGTTTTTAGCTTCTTGCCTGGTTATATGTTCCTTTCCTTTTCCCATTTTCCTCCTGAAATACAAAAATATTTAAAAAGATTAAAAAATTTAAAGAATCACAAATGAGTATTCATATTTTATATTAGCATAAAAGTTGTTGAAATATTTTTTTGTAACGTAAGATTCTTATCACCGAGAGTAGCCTATATTTTTGTAAAAATAAATAAATAAGCGTTCGACTTTGCCTAATATCACAATAAATCACTATCGAATAACTTTTTCCCCCAAAACTCATTTAACTTTGTTAAGTATTACGTAAAATATCTCATTTGTTTCCTTTTTATGTCTTTTTGTTATGTTTAGATAAAATTGATATAGTTTATTGACTATTCTGATACTTAGGTAAAGTTGAGTGATTTTATTTATTGCAAAAAATAAAAACAAAGAAAGGATGAAAAACATATTTTTTTTCATAAACAAATAATATGATGTGATTCATTTTTCTTGGGTTATTACTTGTATATCTGTTTCAGTCATTATCTGATTCTATTAATGAATTATTTTCTATTTCGTTCATTTCATCATTTGATAATTCATATATACTATCATCGCTTTCTAATTCATAATCTATGTAATCTATTTGTATATATTCTTCATTGTCTATTAGTATATCTGATATTTATTTTTTCTTCAGATTTTTTGGTAATTTGCAATCTCTAGCTATGTGTCCTAATTTTCCACAATTATAGCAAGTACATTCTGTTAATTTATTTTTTGGTCTATATGGTCTTTTAGTTTTGTATTTTTTTACGTAGTAGTTTCTTCTTGGTCTTTTATACTTATATTTTGATCTATATTTTTTTATAGTTTCTAGTTTTATAATATTTTTTATAATATCTTCTTTCTTTGCTTGATGTTTTATTATTTCTATTTCTTTTTGTCTGTCTATTTCTTCATTTTCTTTTGTTATTCTTACCATAGCAGTTAAACTGTCTTCTAATTTTACTGTTTCTTTTTCTAACATTAGGCTTAAAATAGTTATCCATAAAGTGTTGATATCTTCCTGGTGCATTTTTATATCCAAATGGTAGTACATTTCATTCGTAGAATCCTTGTGGTATTGTGAATGCCGTAAGTTTTTTAGATTCTTCTTCTAATTTTAAGTGGTAAAATCCTGATTTACAGTCAAATTTACTAAAATAATTATATCCTTGTATTTGTTTTATCTTTAAGATCTTATTTGGTATTGGGTAATTATAAATTTTAGTTTTTGCATTTAAATTCCTATAATCAATAACCATTCTAGTTGTAATTTTTCTTTAAATGTATTTATCTCAACCATTAATCTTGCTTTTTGTTCTTTTTCTTTTTGTTTTAGTGCGTACATTTCTTTTAGCATTGCTAGTTCTTTTTCTAATTCTAATATTTTAGTGTTTTTTATTTCTTCCACTTGTTGTACTTCTTTCTTTGCTTGATGTTTTATTATTTCTATTTCTTTTTGTCTGTCTATTTCTTCATTTTCTTTTGTTATTCTTACCATAGCAGTTAAACTGTCTTCTAATTTTACTGTTTCTTTTTCTAACATTAGGCTTAGATTATCACCTATTTTCTTATATCTTCTTCCTAAATTGGAAAATATTATCTATATTTTTAGTCCATCGTAATTTTCATATGTTTTTTCGTCTATTGCATATTCTTCTTTGTTCATTTATAAATCGTGTTGCAGTTTATATTATAAGAAAATAGGTGATAATCTAAGCCTAATGTTAGAAAAAGAAACAGTAAAATTAGAAGACAGTTTAACTGCTATGATAAGAATAACAAAAGAAAATGAAGAAATAGACCCTCTAATTCAGGTTGGGATGCTGGATCCTCAGCCCTACCCCTAGCAAGTCAACTCAGTTCCCGTTAAAAAAGTTATGATAGTTTCAATAGCCAACAAGTTCCTACGTTCCTAATGCCTGTGCCCCATGGAAAGGGCACATGACCGCGACTTAAGAAAAAAGTACCCTTGAAAAGACTAAAGGAACGGGGGAATGACTACCTGTAATAAAGCACAGGCTAATACGAGCCAACCACATATATGCATGATGAAATGATAAAAAATTATATGACTTTGATACTATATATACTTAAAGATATAAAGATAATTGAATTAAGAAGATTCATATGGGAAAAAATATTCAGTGATGATGAATCAGAAGATATATCAAACCAAGAATGGTATGAAATAGACCTACATGATCTATATTTAGACTCCGAAATATGTGATTATGAAGAAATATACGGTTTAGAAAATTCAGACTAAAATGAATTACAAATATTTACATTATTGGATAGAAGTTATGGAAACTATAAAACTATTAGAACAATTAATGGAAAATAATTGATATGAATATCTAAGAACCCAAGATATGTTATATTAAGGTTACATCATAAATAATATTAAAGAAATATCAAGATTAAAACTCTTAGCCACAGAGTATTACAATAAAAGCTTTAATGAATAGCAAGATGAATTTCGCACCCCCCAAAAATGGTATCAGAGCTAAGGAAGAAAAGCCACGAAATCATAAACAACTAAGGAAGATAAAAAGGAAATTATCTAAATTATACCCAGAATATAAATAATTAAATATTACTAAGGCAAATAATTACATTAGAACAACTAATAGATACTATATCTAAAATAGAATATAAATATATACACTATTTAAAGAAACAATGAACGGTACATAGTATAAGCAACAACTTACTGAAATAATTACGCTAAAAAGACAAGAATTAAGACATAGGCAAAATAGACTTAACAGTAACATATTTGCAGGAACTTGTAAAAAATCTATAATAGCACAAAGAAAGACTATATTATATTTGCAAACACAAATAGAAAATTTAGAATATAAACTGCAACACGATTTATAAATGAACAAAGAAGAATATGCAATAGACGGAAAAAAAAATGAAAATTACGATGGACTAAAAATAAAGATAATATATTCCAAAATTACCCGAACCTTTTAGTATAAAAGTAATAAGGAGTTGGAATGAAGCAGGATTAACAGATACCCTAGGAGCTAGAATGAAATTCTTACAACGATGGTTTATAGAATTATGTGAAAAGCACAAAGAAGAGATAAAAATGGAAAAGATATTAGTAAGAAACCTAGCATGTTGTAAAAATAAAATAGCACTCCAATTTGGATGTACGGATAGATATTATAAAAAATATAATAAAAATAGAAACTATAAAAAATATAGATCAAAATATAAGTATAAAAGACCAAAAAGAAACTACTACGTAAAAAATTACAAAACTAAAAGACCATATAGATCAAAAAAGAAATTAACAGAATGTACTTGCTATAATTGTGGAAAATTAGGACACATAGCTAGAGATTGCAAATTACCAAAAAATCCGAAGAAAACACAAATATGTGAATCTTGAATTCAGTTAAATCGTTAAAATTATATTTTAGCAGTTTCTGTGTTATTATACTATTATCATCGATTAATTCAATTTTTATTTTCGTTTTCTGTTTCTCCCATCCTTGTAATGGATCTTCGCTGTATAATAGTTCTAATTTTTCTTGAATTATTTTTACTTTATTTATAGAGAATATAATTAATTCTATTTGTGAGTGTTCTTCTTTTATATTTTCTAACTTTTGTGTAATCTTCTCGCTTCCTTTTATCCATTCTGTTGTTTTTCTCTTTTTGTTGTTCACTCTTTTTGCTCCTATTTTGTAATTACATGGTGTTGTTAACCACCAGTGTGTTTTTGTACATTTAGGAGGAACAGAAATACTAATAAAAGCGTGTTTTAGAGAAGGAATAGATACACCCATAGAGATATACTTAGCAGATGATAGAATTATACAACCTATAGAAAAAAGCATAATAAGTGCAGTAAAAGGTAATCTCATATACCAAAAATTTAAATTCATAATAAGTGCTAACTACTCAGTAGCAATAAATGATAGAAACATAGATAAATCACTAGTATTATATTGGAAAATGTCAGGAATAGAATTAGTACCTGGAAGTAAAATATTTACAGCTAGATGTAAAAACTTATACGTCTTACCAACAAAACATAAGATAACAACACGAAACAAAATAAATAAAATAAAAATAGAAAATCCTTTTGGAAGAATAGTTACAGTCATAGATAATAATGACTATAGTTACAATGAAATTGATATAGAAGAAAATTTAGAAATAGTAAAAGAAAGGTTGAGCACATAAAAAAGAATGAACATAAGTTATGAAATACCACAAATATCATCAAAAATGAGTACCTTAAGAAGAATAAATAAAACCCCACAAATATCAATAGAAGAAGAAATGAAACCTTATCATTACTACATAACAGGAATTATGGAACAACGAAAATATTTGATACTAATAAATACAGGACAAGAAGAAAATTATATTACAAGAGAATTAGTAGCAGAAGATGAAATAATAACTATTGAACAATTATGCCCTGAACTACCAAAAACATTAATAAATACTAAGGAAACTGCGGAAAAGGAAATAATTATTGGAGGAATACCAATAGTAATAAATTTTAAAATATACCAAGGAGATAAAAATATCACTTTAGGAATAAGATGGTTAGAAAAGGTAAAACCATATAATTTGGAAGACAAACAGTTAACAATAAATTATCAAAATAAAAAGATAATAATAAAAAGGACTTATTAATAATAACATGAAAATATACATACTTGCAAAAATAATAGTAGAAGGATATTATAACAGATACAACACCCCAATGATAGATACGGGAGCAGAAGTTAATATATGTAAATACAATTGCTTACCAGAAGCTAAATGGGAAGAGTTAAAAACACATTTAGTTGTAACAGGATTTAACAATGAAGGAAGCATGATTACATATAAAGCAAAAAATATAAAAATACAAATATGGGATAAGATATTAACCATAGAAGAAATATATAACTTTGAATTTACAACAAAAGATATGTTATTAGGAATGCCCTTCTTAGAAAAACTATACCCACATATAATAACAAAAACACACTGGTGGTTAACAACACCATGTAACCACAAAATAGGAGCAAAAAGAGTGAACAACAAAAAGAGAAAAACAACAGAATGGATAAAAGGAAGCGAGAAGATTACATAAAAGTTAGAAAATATAAAAGAAGAACACTCACAAATAGAATTAATTATATTCTCTATAAATAAAGTAAAAATAATTCAAGAAAAATTAGAACTATTATACAGCGAAGATCCATTACAAGGATGGGAGAAACATCAAACTACTATTGTGCATGTCATTATCGTGCCTAAGAAATTAAAATAAATAAATCTTTGGTTTCCAATGGGCAATAAGAATAAGATATAATTTCAAATTTTTATTCAAGAATGATCATGTAGATGTTTAGGAAGGGGTTTAATGTTGCTTTACATAATCAATTCCTCATATTGAAGAAGGTAATTAAAATCTATTTCTAGTAAAGATTTAAACATGATAGTGATCAATATTATTTAGACACATTAATTAAAAAGTTAGTTTATTAGATAATCTTTCTAGTTAATTTTTTTTGACAAACTAACAAAGTCTCATTGAAAGAAAAAAAGTACCTTATATTTGTTGACCGTAAATGGAGGGAGTTCTAGCTATAAATTAATTCCTTCAAAGTTTTTTTCTTCTTTTTCTTTGGTTTGTTGAAATTAAGGTTTTAATGATGTTTTTCTATGAAATGGATTTTGAAAAGAAATCTTGAAAATGGAGGGAGAAAGATAGATTTTTTCAATCAACAATTAACATAAAATTCTTGATTTCTTCTTATTCTTGGTTTGATGAATTATTAAACCTTTCTTGATATATAGTTATTTATAAATTATGCAAGTGGGATAGAGTTTTTGAAGATCTGAAATCTTTTTTACTATATTTAAATTTTTACATTTTTGAACCTTCTAATGAATAAAAGAATATCTCAATTTAGATGAAAAATGATAAAAAAAATAAATAGTGTGTTATATTTGAGGAAAGGTTCAAAACAGTCCCTTAAGAATGCAATAAGTATTTAAGCACAAATACGGACAAAGTTTTATTTAATTATAAATATACAACACAAAATATTGCATAAAAAATTAATAGCGAAAAAGAAAAACAAAAATTACACGTAAAAAATTACACTATAAATAAATGAAAAGAAAAAGTAGAAAATATAAAAATTGCAACTCTCATTGTGAATTTTGTATAATTCTAATTTTTCCTAGTATTTGTTTAATCTAATAGATAACGTTCGGTAAATATTTGATAAAGTCTAAAAGTGTTATTTTTTGATAACTTAAACAACTAAAATTTTTAAGTGAATACTTAACAGACTATTTTGAACTTATCCTCAAACCAACGAGACTATTTATGTCATTTTCTACAATTTCGAAACTAATTGTAATTCTTTTTATTTTTTAATCACAATATCAAATATAATGCCATGGTCTTATAAAAAAATGCTAGTCTTTAGAGATTTAGAAGGGTATTAGCCATCCAACTTTAGGCAAATAAATAAATCTAATAATTTATTGCCAAACAATAAAAAAGAGATATCATGGAGAAAAACAACTTATTGGGTTTGAGATAGTCAAGTGTTATGTAGAGACTAACAAAATAAATTTTGAACAACAATAAATTAGGCAACAAAGAAAAATATACTAAAAGATATTTAATAAATTAAATGATTTGATCAAACAACCTACATATGAACAATTCAAAAATAAAAACTGAGTACAAAAATATCAGCAGAAATTTTTTCTCCTAAATAAAACTCTCTAACCCTAAATGATCACATCACTATAGATGTTGTCATGAAGTAAAGAAGATTATGGCTCCTCAATTTATACAAGTCAAGAATGAACACAATGTTCTAGTGAGTCTCAAATCGAGGATAAAAGCATAATATAGGCATACAAGAACACTATTTTTTAATTTTGTATGTTTAAACATGATCAGATGACTCGTTTTTTTTTTTTACTTTCGATCGCCAAAAAGTTCCTTGTCAGGTACTCATGATTTTCATTTTATATCTAAATCTTTATTGTTTAAAATATGTTATTACAATTTAGTTTACATAATTCTATTTGATGAGTCCTCTAGTATGAGATTCATTATTTGGATTAAATTCAATAAAATGTATCTTGATGCCATCAAATATACAAATAACCTAAATTCATTAATATGTAACTTGATGAGTACATGTGATACAACTATTACCATACCCAACATACCTCACTTACCAAATCGTTATTTGAGTAGTCTTTAAGAAACGGGGGAGGAAGAAAAACTATCTACGAAGCTTTTGACTATTTGTGTAAGGACCTCCACTTCACATATTTTTCTAAAACCTCATACTAAATATTCTACTTTTTAAAATTACATTTCATACTACCATTTTCTGACAAAGTATTCTGATAGTCCTACCAAGTTGGAGTCAACTATCTGGATCTTCAGTAACAATAGATATTTATACTTCCGTGTAGTTAACATAATACCCTTTGATGACTCCACCTCTAGTAAGATACTCATAATTTGAATTGTACTCATGAGCAACCCACTTTTTCTCCTTGGGACTATAGCGATACGTGAAGTTCTCATCAAACCTCCATTCACAAGATCTGGAATGGCTAACACACTCATAGTGGGAATTAAATTCCACGAATGTTTCCATGTTTGTGGAGCAATTAAACATTGTTGAAGTGGGGATGCATTTTCTGATTTTGATGGTGATGTTGAAGTTGCCCATGAGCAATGCGGTATACCAAAAAAAAGAAGTGACTACCTTACTTAAGCAATTCTTCTTATTCGGTATTTAGGTGCTTAACATCACCATCATCATCGAAGGAGAAGCAACAGACACTAAGATAATTTGTATGATTGTTGGTTATGACAACAATCTTTTCATCCGGTAATCTTGCTGAAACATTTGATACATTTATATTAATCACGAGCAAGAACAATATTGTTGTCGAGGTGATAGTTGTAACAATTTTAGCTTCTTCCATGGTTATATGTTCCTTTCTTTTTCCTATTTTCCTCCTGAAATGACAAAATGCTAAAAAAGATTAGAAGAAATTAAAGAATCATGAATGAACATTCATATTTTATGTTAGCATCAAAGTTGTTGAGCTAATTTTTTGGTAATGTAAAATCGTTATTATCGAGCGTAACTTGTGTTTTGTGACAAAAAAGTATGTAAGAGTTCGACTTTGCCTAATATCACAACATATCACTATGGAATAATTTTTTCTTTTGGCAGAAACTCATTTAACGTTGTCTAAGTTTTATGTAAAATGTCTCTTTGTTTCCTTCTTATGTCTTCATGTTATGTTTAGATAAAGAGTAAGAGATTGTTTATTGACCATCCTGTTACTTAGGTAAAGTTAAGTATTTTTTCATTATAAAAATTAATTTTATGCTTTTTCTTGAGGTTTTTGTGTTTCATTAAACATTCATCTCCAGCTAGTTTATTGCAAAAAAAGAAAGAAGGATAAAAAAAAAATCTTGATAAACCAATGAAATGATGAGGATTTTTTGTATTGTTATATCAAATTAATATTGTGCATGTCATTATCGTGTCTAAGAAATTAAAAAAGAAATCCTCAATTTCCAATTGATAACAAGAATTATATAGATGTTTAGGGAGGTGTTTAATGTTTCTTTTCATAATCAATTACTCATAAAGAGTTAGTTTATCATATAATCTTTTTGGTTAATTTTTTTTGACAAACTAAGAAAATCTCGTTGAAAGAGAAATAATACATTTTATTTATTGGCCGCAAATGGAGGGAGTTATAGTTATAAATCAATTTCTTCAAAGGTTTTCTTTTCTTCTTCCTCTTTGGTTTAAGGTTTTAATGATGTTTTTCTATGAAATGTGTTTTGAAAAGAAAACTTGAAAATGGAGAGAGAAAGAGAGATTTTTTCAATCAAGAATTAACAAAGAATTCTTGATTTGTTGAATTATTAAACATTTCTTGTTATATACTAATTTATAAATTAAACAAGTGGGATATAGTTTTTGAAGGAGGTCTTAAATCTTTTATTATATTTAAACATTTACTATTTTTAATCTTTCCAATAAACAAAAGAATATCTCAATTTAGATGAAAAAATGATAAAAAGAATTGTTATGTTTGAGGAAAGGTTCAAAATAGTTCCTAAAAATGCAATAAGTCTTTAAGCACAAATACCGATAAAGTTTTATCAAATCCTAAATATACAACAAAAAATATTGCATTAGACACCAATAAGATGGAAAAAGAGTAACAAAAATTACATCAAAATTAAAAAAAATAAAAATAAATAGTAGAAACTACAAAAATTACATATCTCAATGTGAATTTTGGATAATTCTGACATTTCCCCTAGTTTTTGTTAAATCTAATAGATAAAGTTTGGTAAATATTTGATGAAGTCTAAAAAGTGTTATTTTTTTATAAACAACTAAAATTGTTAAGTGAATACTTAAGGAGACTATTTGAACTTATCCTCGAACCAAAGAGACTACTTTTGTCATTTTCTACAATTTTGATCCACAAACTAATTGTGATTCCTTTTTTTTTAACTACGATATCAAATATAATACCATAGTCTTTAGAGATTTATAAGGGTGTTATCCATCTAACTGTAGGGAAGTACATAAATCTAATAATTTACCAGACAATAAAAAGAGATATCATGGAGTTTAACAACTTATTGGGATTCAAATAGTCAGGTGTTATGTGAAAACTAACAAAACAAACTTTCAACGACGATATATTAGATAACAAATAAAAATATACTAAAATTAATATAATAAATTAAAATAATTTGATCAATAGATCTACATATGAACAATTTAATAATAAAAAGTGAGTACAAAATTATCAACAATTATTTTTTTACCTAAATAAAACTTTCAGACCTTAAAAGACTACATTATAGATGTTGTCGTGAAGTAAAGAGGATTATGGCTCCTCAATTTATAGAGGTCAAGAACCAATTCTTCCCCAAAAAATAAATAATTTGTTTCCTTTTAGAAAAAATCAAAAATCAATTTTGATGAAATGAATATCTTCTCGTTTATTCAAGAAAAAAGAAAACCCAAATAAGGTAAAATCAGGGCAAATATTAACACGTACAGTTTGTGGTTCTATATATTAAAGTTGAATAAAAGTATCACGATTTTAAATTCACGATTAATAAAGGAGAATTCAATTGAAATTTATCACGTCTCGAGGCTACCCCATTGACGTAACACGAGACCTAGGATCACGAGTGACCCCAAGCTAACCCTGTGTCTGGCATATATCAAGCATACTGAGAATACCTAAATAAAACATATACATTGCGGAATCTAAAACAGTGGATAACTGAAACTAGAGAATACCCAACTAGTCTGAATGTATAAAACATACTAAGAGTTTAGTAACAACTGAATGATGAACTTAACAATTCAAGCTGATTTTACTACTATGTCTGAAAATCCTCTAACTGAGTTAAGTTACTTGGACATGCCCCCAGCTAACCCTAACAAAGCTGAATACTAAATAAAAAGAATGAAGTAAAAAACATGTCTATTGTTCTTGAAGTATGAGGACTCACCACTGAAGCTGCTAAAATGCGAACCGATAATCGATCTAAGCGTGGTCTGAATGCTGAGTACCTGAACCTACATCATGAAAGGATGTAGCACAGAGTATGCGTCATTACTTGGAATGTACTGAGCATGCAGTATATAGATACTAAGCTGAACAAATATATATATATATAAGTTGAACAAAGCATAACTGAGCAATGACATAAACTGAGCAAGAATGTAAATACTGAAACATAACTGCAAAGCTAAGCTGAATGCAATGACCAAGTGCTAATCATGAACATGACATGCTAAACTGAATATTGAAGTATATACTGAAAACCTGGACAAATGCACTAGGAGTATGACTGTGGGAGCTATTATTAACTGACATAAAACCACATGAGTTAAACGTGGAGTTCGATGTATACGCCCCATCGAGAGGACCCAATATACCTTACTACGGGTATAAAGGCATGATTGGCGTGATCACTAAATTTGATGCCCAACAGAGGGGACTTATAATCATACGAGGGCACGTAGTTCTGGGACTGTGAGGGTACGCTGAACCCTAGTCCAACTCGGTGCTAAGTCTACTCTAAACTAAATATGTATATGACTGAAATGTAGCTGAAATACTGAATAACTCAAAATATTGACATGCTAACGGAGAATGCAACATTTATATACTGATAATGTGACATTCGAAATCTGAAGCATGATTATCTGTTTAACTGACCTTGCAAGTATAATTCATGATCTAAGAGAATTTATACAAACTAGGGTTTTGAGTTTCATACAAGGAATTAAACTACGTTTCCAAGAAAACTTGTTATTTAGATTATGGATACTATAACAACTGAAATCATAACAATTCTCCAAGCTTTTAGAAACCCTAGGTTTAAACAAGCTATGTAGAATCAAGGAACTGACTAAATTCTAGGGACCTAGTGGATGAAAGGAACCCACTAGTGAAATCCCACATACTTGGTGATGAAATCTATGGAGAAATCCTTTGATTTTGGGGCTGAACTTTGAAGAACACTGCTGCTTGTTCTTGGGAGATTTGGTCGACTTTTCCTCTTCTTTTTGCTCCAAGTTTGGATGTTTTTTGGTGAATAAAGGTTATGGGTATGTTTGACTAAGTTATTAGGCTTAAACTGAGTAAAATGACGTAGTTTAGGTATTAAACGACGTAATTTTAAAGACCAATGCATAGGGGAAAAGAAAAAAATGACCCTCTGACGAGACCCTCGACGGCCCCTGACCAACGGACCGTGAACTAATCGACGGTCCGTCCTGGCAGGGCATCGTTGGCCATGGTCTCGCCTAATGTTCAAGTGTGCCAAGCCCTGAAGGATAAAATCAAGTCGGCAATAGAAATGAGCAGTCAGCGAGTCACCGAACGGTTCCGCGATGAAGTGTTATATCGCCCAAAGTTACAGAACTTGAAGTTGTTGAAAGTCAAGGGAAAAGGCGATGGAACTGACCAAAAGGCGTATCGCCGAGTGGATCGGCGATCCCGACATATTGCGCTGAATGGTCCTTCGCAGCACATTTTTTGGCGACTATAAATACATTTTTAAATTCTTAGTTTAAATCAGTTTTTCATTTGTATCAGTTTTAATTTGGGAATCAAGCTTAGAATTGAGTTTGGAGATAATATTTCCTTAACTTTAAAGATTTGAAGATTTCTATTTCTGATAAATTGGAAGTGGGTGTTGAAGATTCTTTATCTTAGACCTTTGTAAAGACGAAATTAATCATACCCAGTTGATGGAAACACAATTTGGTAACGATTTCTATCTTTTTATGATGTCTATCTAAAATGCCAATTCTTGGGGTGTGATTATGTGATTATGGGTTGATTTAGTTGTTGGATATTGTTAATTTATAGTGTAAATACTGTTTAAAAGTGATTTCATTCAGTAATTGTGGCTTAATCTAAATGGTTGTAGTTGCAAATGCAACTCTACCCTTGTGTTTTTGGCTTACTCGAGAGAGAGGTTTAAAACCAAGATTACTGATTTGATGGTCTGTGGGTATTGGGTTGTCATGGTTTCAGCTCGAGAGATCAACCGTGGGTTTACGGTATTTCTAATACAATTCACTTACAAGTTGTGTGTGTCTAGGGCCTTTTTGTATGGGTTTTTATGTGTCTTTATCATGTTTTGCAGAAAAGATGTTCAGGCGCGGAATTAAAGAGACAGCTGAAAGAAGTGCAGAACAGGGCATCTACGG